>JAPVLO010002318.1:0-37055 GCA_027257055.1 Cephalopachus bancanus | reverse complement strand
AACTTGCCTCATCTACGTTTGTTTTTATAAATATAGGTTCCAAAACCTGTTTTAAGGACTTTTTTCATTTTATGTTTTCTACTTTTTAAAATACTTCAAAACCTTATTGAGGTTGGTGTTTGTGGTATATTTACTTATTATATTTGTAAAGGTTATGGTGGTGATTATCTTAATAGCTGTTCTGGGTGGTTTAGTCAGCTATGAAATAAGAAAATTAGTACAACATCCTTCACTAATACATGCTGAGTTAAAGAAAATACTGCTCTTAAAGTGGATGGCAAAAATTCTTATCCAAAGTGTTGGGAGCCGGCAACAGAGACCCACTGAGTGTTAGGGATCAGGGAGGGCCGTGGACCCCAAGACCGCTAGGATGTGTTTGGGAGCCGTTGACCCCATTTTCCTCCTCCTTTTGCCATGCAGCACAAGTAACCTAAAGGAACTCTGCTGATCTAAGCTGAAGGCTCTGTGACTGTGACAGGCATGGCTCACTCTAGAAACCCATTGTTCCTGTTTCCCATAAACTGCAGTTTCAGCTTAGGTATTAGATATAATTCAAACTCAGGTCACATTTGGGAGTCTTTTACATGGTACAAGCCTCTTTATAAAATTTTAAAGTATATTTGTAGAATTAGTATATACTTATGGAGAGCTGTTTTCCACTTTTCAATGGTATAGATGATTATCAAGAGTTATCAGAAATGGCCCAGCATAAAACTTGGGCTGGGCCACATTCCTGAGGGCCCAGCACGTACTTTGGACTGGGCTGCATTCTTTTAGGCTGACTTTAGCTACAGTTAGTGTAGGGTTTTTTCTATCTATTATATAAATTGAATTTATTTTATTCATAGAAAGTATTGTAGAATAGGTCATGCTAACATCAGGGAATCATGTTAGTTCAAGCATGACCAATTATGATATTTTGAGGTTTAATAAGAATACAGTTAACTTTAGAAATTTCATAGTCTCTATTTTCTACTATTGTGGTTTTGGCCTTAGTACATTTACAGTTTATATTTGGGTTTATTTTTAGAAGCTTTGTTGCTGCTGATCAGCTTTATATATTAGGATTAAGAATTAGAAACTTTCATAGAAATAAGGATAGATATATAGGACATTAGAATAGCCATTTTGTTAAGAGATTGTAGTCTATTGTTCCAAAAAGTGGCCCACCGTGAACCTTGGACTGGGCCACATCCTGTAGAGCCCAGCGTGATCTTTGGACTGGGCCACATTCTTTAGGAATTGGTTTAAGCTATGATTAAGAGCTTCCATAGCATTGTGTGAGCAGTAATAGCATAGAATAGAAAGGTAATAAAGGTTAAATTAGTCATCATGGGTATTGTGTGAGCTTTAGAAGTTATTGATTATCAGAACATCATTAGGCTCGTAGGGATTGTTGCACTGCTTTTGAAGAGCATTAACTAGCAAAGGGAATGATAAGACAATCTTAGGGTTTGTCCTTCCTCATACCTGAGAAAATATCTGGTGGGTGGGGGACGCCCCTCCTGCACCTAGCTTTGTGTTCATGTTTAAGACTTGTGAGACTGTCTGTGTAAAATTTGGGGATAAATACCTGCTGTAACTTTCAATAAACGGCTTCTGCTCATTTCACTGAACAGTTGTCCACTTTCTTTCTTTCTCTTTCTTCCTCTTTATATCTATCCTTCCATCTTTCTTTCTTTTAATATCTGTCCCTACAGATTTTCTGACGCCACCACATCTTCCAAGGGACTCCCCAAAACTTGCAGGGGCTGGCCCCCCACAAACTGGCACCCAAACATGGGGCCCTGGAAAGGTAAGCTTTTTTCTCGTTTCAGGGTGGCTAGGATCTTACCCAGGGTGCTGCAGACCCCTCTGTAGAGACAGGCAGAGTGAGAAGGGTAAGGATTGGTTTTTTGATGCCAGAGCCGTGATCTAATCATGGGTCAGAGCGAGTCTAAGGAATGAAAAATGTTCACCAGCATTCTAATGAATATTCTTTCTAAGCATGGAGCTAAAGTTTATTCTTCTAATCTAGCTTTTTTCTACATTTTGTGTAGGAACAATGTTAATTAAAGATGCCTTAAGTCCACAGCATAATTATAAGAAATTTCCTTCCCAAAAGACCACTAATGATGATGATGATGAGGGAACTTTTCACAGCAACCTCGGCTCCCCTGGATTATAATGACAATGATAAATTATCTCCACAGGATGAAGCTCCACCGAGGCAGAAACTGCTAGGTATCATATCAGTCCTCCTAACCCTGCGCCTTCCCTCCCACAGGCTGCTCCTTTCAATGCTAAAGTCTTAAAGCTGAAAAATTTGCCTAACAATGCTGGTAATGCCCCTGCGGCTCCTGTCTTTCCTCTTGGTATGCAGGCAGTAGGAGCTGAAGCAGAAAAAGAAAGAGATTTTAGTTTTACAGCTTGTTTCCCAATACAATTTTATCCCGGTGCTGATGGAGTGGATTGAGCTCACTGGGAACCCTTGCCGTATAAATTGGTAAGAGAGTTAAGGGAGACAAGCTCAAAGTATGGTCCTCTTGCACCTTATACAATTACTATTTTAGATCAGTTTGCCTCTCGATGGATGACTCTCACAGATTGGCAGAAATTAACCAAAAGCTGTTTGTCCGGAGGTGCTTATTTGCTGTGGAGAACCGAGTATGAGGACCAAGTTAAAATTCAAATGGATCAGAATTTAAATCGACCTGCTGGGTCATTCATTATTTCTCATGATATGCTCTCCGGGACTGGTATGTATACCCAAATGGCTAATCAAATTTCTCTACCCAAAGATGTTTTGCTTCAGATAAATCATTGTGCTGTCACCGCATGGAAAAAATTACTGGCAGACACTACTCAGACTTCTTTATCTGATATAAAACAAAAGGCTGAGGAAAGTTATGAGGACTTTGTCTCCAGACTCACTATGGCTGTTAATCGGGTAATTACTAACAAAGCAGCAATAGAAATTCTTATCAAACAATTGGCTTTTGAAAATGCTAATAATACTTGTCAGGCTTTGCTTAGATCCATATGCAAAACTGGACAGGTTACTGATTTTATCCCCCAGTTCACGGACGTAAGCCCAGGTATTATGCAAGGAATGGCTTTGGCTGCAGTATTGAAGGGAGAAAACTTTTCATAGATCACTCAAGGTATGCAGGGCGCAAGTAAACAGAAAAATGTTTTAGTGCAATCATGTTATGTGTGTGGACAAATCGGGCACATTAATAGAAACTGCCCCACTAATCTTAATGTTACCTCTTACTGCACCTCTTTCTAAGGTTTTCCTTTAAAAGTTGAGAATACTAAAATAAAGCCTGAACTTAGTTACACTTTTCCTTTTCTTACAGGAATGCAGGGAGCTCAAGCAATAATAAGCAAAAATATATAAGTAGTATGAGTAATATAAGTAATATAAACAAAAATATATAAGTAATGTGTAAGTAATATAAGTAAAATAAGTAATATAAGCAATATATAAGCAATATAAGCTATATATACATAAGCAATATATAAACAATATAAGCAATATATAAATAATGTAAGTAATATATATAAGCAATATAAACAATTATAAGTAATATGAGTAAAAGTATATAAGTAATAAGCAAAAGAATATCTCATATCTCATTACAGTCTTGCTTTAACTGTGGTCAAGTCGGACACATTAACAGAGATTGTCTGGCAAGCAAGGTATGGTCGGTTTACACGGCATACCGTCCACTTACTGGGGCTACTCAACCAAAAACTTTGTGTCCCAAATGCCAAAAAGGCTTTTATTGGGCTAGAGAATGCCTATATAAATTTCATAAAAATGACACTCCTTTAAATCAACAACAAGCCACCCCGGCTCAGGGAAACTTTTAGAGGGGCCAGCCCCAGCCCCACATGGCAATAGGGGTGCAGCCACCACCATGAACCCGTTCGTTCCTTCTGCTCCATCACAGAACTCATCTGAGCCATCCCTGGGAGTACAGAACTGGACTTGTGTTCCTCCACCACAACAATATTAACTCTGGGCATTCCGGTAACCCCAATTCCTACGGGAGTAAAGGGCTCTCTCCTGGAAGGAATAATGGGTATAATATTAGGCAGAAGTTCCTTGTCTTTACAAGGAATTTCCATTATTTATGGAGTGGTGGATTTGGATTACACAGGAGAAATCCAGATGCCTGTTGCTCTCCCTAGCAAAACAGTGCAGAGAATAGCCCAGTTGCTGCTCTTGCCTTATCACAAAGCAGGTAAAACTTTAACTAACCTGCCTAGAGGTGACTCTGGATTTGGCTCTAGCAATGTTGCTTTCTGGGTTCAGGGGGTTACTAATTCTAGACCTCTAAAAGATTTACTTATACAAGGAGTTAAAATTACAGGCTTGTTAGACACAGGAGCCAATGTTTCTTGTATTGCCAGGAAGGATTGGTCTGCCTCATGGCCAACTTTATGGCTCCTTCGGGGCTTATAGGCATTGGTCGAGTACCCTCAGTAGCCAAAAAGTTCACAGACTTTAAATTGGACAGATAATGAGACTTCAGGAACTTTTTGCCCATATGTTATTCCATCTATCTCCTTTACATTATGGGGAAGAGATATTCTTTCACAAATGGCCATGCTTTTGTATAACCCCAATGATAAAGTCTCAGCACAAATGCTACAGATGGGCTATAATCCCTTAAAGGGACTTGGCAAAGATGAACAGGTCATTACAAAAACCTGTTCGAGTGAATGAAAAAACAAACTGAGCTGGCATTGGCTATTCAAACTTACCTTATAGGCCATTGTTGTTAAGGTTACATGTCAATAAGCCAGTTTTGGTTAAAACAATAGCCTATACCATCTAAGAAGCTTAAGGCAGCAAAAGATTTGGTGCAGCAGCAGCTAAAAACTGGCCTATAATTGTCATAAAGAAAAAATAAAACAGAAATACTTAAGAGTTAGGCATAAAGTGAAAATACAGATATACTCTGCTTTAAATTAATGAGAAAGAACTTGAAAATTATGTTGACAGGTATTTAGAGGATGGTAATTCACAGAGAAATTTTTTTTACATAAAATTCATTATAAAATTAAATAGGAATTTATTTTGTGTATTTAAGTTACAATCTTTCTCATACAAATTTACCTTACCCACAACTTTATATACGGCATATCAATTAATTAAGGCAGGGAGGAAACTGAGAACAAAGAGGATTAATGAGCATGAGAAAATCAGTGGTAAAACTTTCAAACTAAGTATAAAAACCTACAGATTCTAAATACTGCTATGGAAGAATTTATGCTGTCTTGTCGCTTTCAATAACGACTCTCACACGATTCTTCTGCAAGCTGCTTTAATCCCAGGTTACTACATCATTCTTCTTCCTCTTTCTCCTATTCGTGACCTTAAATCTAGTATCTCTGCCAATCAATTAAGGTAACGCGTAAGAGAGGATTGTATGCTGATATCCTTTAGTTGCCTTATCAGGGCTTGTTTTGTCTTGTGGTCTGGCTGCTTCAGGCGCCATGCTAGGGCGGAGGCGCTCCACAGCTCCCCCTTTTTTATTTATTTTGGCAGGAGAGGGTAGTGGTCACAGCCCCCATATAACAAGGACCATGTAAGACAGTCTATCTCGCGCGTGTAATCGCCAGACCGACTGCCCACCTGTCCGACACCGATTTTCTGGGGATGGGAGAGGCGGTGTCAACCCATATGCAGCTGGACATGCCCTCCACGGGATAACTCCTCCTGGGCCCCCGTGTGCAGTACTATTCTCACATCCTGCCCTGTTCTTATTGCCCTAACGCGGCAACCCAGACCTGAGGGGATTGATCCACCTCCATGGCAGCAAAGGCCTGCGCTAGTAGCGCACGGTCACGTGCACTGCGTTGATGCATACAGCAGAGACAATAGAGGCACATGACACAACAAGAGAATAACAAAAAGGCCATTGAACCCATTCCCGCCCACTCTTTAAGGTGGTATGCCGCCTGGGCGATCCGGGAGGCCAAGGTTTGAGCGACTACTGGATCTACTCTGATGGAGTTGACACTGATGATTTCACGACGTAGAGCCTCCGTCAGGTTGTCGAACTCTTGGGACCAATTACCTAAAAGATGGAGGGAAAGCTCTCGAGAGAGGTTAGCAGCAATGGTCATATTGTGGTATGGGATGCCGGTTACGCATAAAGCAATAGTGTGCCATTCACACCCTATTTGCACCATGCGCCAGAGAATGTCTACTTGTTCTTGTACTACGTCAACTCTTTGATCTAAGATCATAATGCTGCCACACAAGTGACTGTTAATATTACTTTGGCAGCAACAGTGGAAGACAAGGTGTTTAAAGTGGTGGCGGTCTGTACTGTGGTACACATGGCAACAGCGGCTGTAGCAGCTGCAGTGGCCGCCATTGCAATTGCTGCAATGTTGGCGGCTGTAATGCCGAAGTCTCTCCTCTGTCTAAAAGGAGAGAGAGCATTAGGGCCCCAGCAAGAGTGTAATAGAAATCAGGGGCTGGTGCCAGTTAAAAATCTGGGGAAAGTACGTGCCGAATAAGTGTCTAGGAAATACTGTTAAAATTCCCCATTGTTGCTCAGCACGACTTATGGGGAGGTTCAGCATCAGCGTTCCCAGCAGAAGCCACGTCGTCGGACTCATCATCAGCAATTGGGGTTCGTTCCTCGGGGGTCTTTGTAGTGCGTGTTAGTCGCTCAGGTACCCACACCGGGTCTGGGCTGTCCTGTGGAAAAACACACACAGATCCTCTCGCCCACGTTAATACTGGGTCGGGACCTCTCCATTGTCCCGTGATAACATCTTTCCATTTAACATAGCCCCTTTTATGCGGTACTGCGCCTAGATGGCGGTCCGCAGCAGAATTGTTCTCGTTGTCCAGCTGAAGAAAATTTAAAGTTAATAATGCTAATGACAGTCTTTGTTTAGGTTTGTAACCCATGCCTATTCCCCCTTTTTGTTTTTGAAGTAGTTCTTTTAGTGTGCGATGAGCCCTCTCGACTATCCCTTGACCTTGGGGATTATAAGGGAGCCCATGGCGCAGGTCCACGTTCATTTGTGCACAGAACCGTTGAAATGTTCGGGAGGTGTAGGCGGGGCCATTATCTGTTTTGATTTGCTGAGGCATGCCCCAGGCGGCCCACGCCTCCAAGCAATGGGAGATAACATGATGTGCCTTTTCTCCAGCCATGGCCGAGGCAAACAAAATTCCGGAACAGGTATCTATGGAAACATGGACATACTTGAGGTTACCGAACTCTGCCACATGAGTGACGTCCATTTGCCAAACCCGTGAGGGGAGAAGGCCTTTTGGATTCACCCCCCATGAAGGGGG
This sequence comes from Cephalopachus bancanus, assembly GCA_027257055.1. Taxonomy (NCBI): domain Eukaryota; kingdom Metazoa; phylum Chordata; class Mammalia; order Primates; family Tarsiidae; genus Cephalopachus; species Cephalopachus bancanus. Next base: position 29,740 of record JAPVLO010002318.1, on the reverse strand, counting down.
GTGGTGGAAAGTAACACATGATTCGCAAGATTTTACAATATCTCTGGCCACATGACGTGGTATTTGGAAACGGGTCTGTAGTGTTTTTGAGTTAACATGAAACTGGGCATGAAAATCTTGTGCCTTTTGGGCAGGGGTTACAAAGAAAGCCTGTTGAAGTCGCGTAAGGTTGTCAGCCTGGGCATTACCCTCACTGAGGGGTCCTGGTAGGCCAGTGTGTGCACGGATATGCTGAACAAAGAATGGCTCTGAATCGGCTAGGCAATGCCTTCCAGGCTCGCATTGCCATGTGATTAATTTGATCATACACAACCTGGGGGTATCCTAGCTGTTGGTTAGCAAAGCGGCCCTGCCCCAACAGCATATCAACATCCCAAGCCCCATTACCCGCCGCCCGGTTTCTTGCTGCCTGCTCATTAGCCAATTCTATGTAATAGGCCTTCCAATCTAAATATTGTCCCGGGTTCATGCAAGCCTTCACTAATCTCTGCCAGTCTCCGGGGGTCATGGCGAACCGGTCTAGTGCCTCCACCATTGCTGTCGTGAAGGCAGCAGTGAGCCCGTACGTTCGTACGGCCTCCGCGAGGTTTTTTACTGTTTTGAAATCTAATGGTTCATGGTACCGGTTTCCTGCATTATCCACGAACACCGGAAAAGTTTGTAATGTGCCGCTGGCGTGGACCTCCCTCCACACTTCATTGTTGAAAGAAGCGCCTCCTTTTCCGGGAGGCGCAGAAGGATTATACGGGGGAGGAACTCCTACCGACCCAGGGACAGAGGATCCGCCCTTATCTCGGGCGCGGCCCCGACTGAGTTCTAACTTTTCAACTCGAGTCACGAGATCTCTAAGTTCCTCATCTGACTCCAGTTCTGAGTCAGAGGCTGCCTCGCTGTTCCCTCTTGAGGAAGTTGATCGTTCCTCTTTTATTTGGTCAAGCGCTGCTTGGCCTTGCTCGACTGTTTGCACGCACTTTTGATCTTCCAAACAGGCACGAACCAGTCTCCAAAGGGGCTGGACCCCACCTGCCACCTCTCCTAGCTCTCGGGCGCAGTCAATATCCTGCCCCACTTTGTCCCAACTACCCACTGTGAGATTCCCCGAAACGGCAAACCACGGTGCAATCTCGTCTACCTGTGTGATAAAATCAGTCAAGGTTTTATCCCTTAATTTTAATCCTTTTGTTCTTAGGAGAGTTTTAAGAGCCTGAAAAAGCGGGTGAGAGGAAGTAGTGCCCATGTTAGCAAAAAGGGGATCACCTCTACACCGAGGGCCCTTTTAGATCGCCTCTTTACCGAGGACCTTCCCAAATTGCCTCTTTACCGAGGACCTTCCCAAATCGCCTCTTTGCCGAGGACCTTCCCAAATCGCCTCTTTGCCGAGGACCTTCCCAAATCGCCTCTTTGCCGAGGACCTTCCCAAATCGCCTCTTTGCCGAGGACCTTCCCAAATCGCCTCTTTGCCGAGGACCTTCCCAAATCGCCTCTTTGCCGAGGACCTTCCCAAATCGCCTCTTTGCCGAGGACCTTCCCAAATCGCCTCTTTGCCGAGGACCTTCCCAAATCGCCTCTTTGCCGAGGACCTTCCCAAATCGCCTCTTTGCCGAGGACCTTCCCAAATCGCCTCTTTGCCGAGGACCTTCCCAAATCGCCTCTTTGCCGAGGACCTTCCCAAATCGCCTCTTTGCCGAGGACCTTCCCAAATCGCCTCTTTGCCGAGGACCTTCCCAAATCGCCTCTTTGCCGAGGACCTTCCCAAATCGCCTCTTTGCCGAGGACCTTCCCAAATCGCCTCTTTACCGAGGACCTTCCCAAATCGCCTCTTTGCCGAGGACCTTCCCAAATCGCCTCTTTACCGAGGACCTTCCCAAATCGCCTCTTTGCCGAGGACCTTCTTAAATCGCCTCTTTACCGAGGACCTTCCCAAATCGCCTCTTTGCCGAGGACCTTCCCAAATCGCCTCTTTGCCGAGGACCTTCCCAAATCGCCTCTTTGCCGAGGACCTTCCCAAATCGCCTCTTTGCCGAGGACCTTCCCAAATCGCCTCTTTGCCGAGGACCTTTCTAGTTTTTTCCCTTCCTTGTGGGATCTACATACCAGTCGACTGCCCTGAGCAGCTGCAGTTCTGAATCCAAGGATTTCGGCTTCTTCGAGGTCCCCGTACGGGCCACCACTTGTCGCTTTCAATAACGACTCTCACACGATTCTTCTGCAAGCTGCTTTAATCCCAGGTTACTACATCATTCTTCTTCCTCTTTCTCCTATTCGTGACCTTAAATCTAGTATCTCTGCCAATCAATTAAGGTAACGCAGCACGGCCGTAAGAGAGGATTGTATGCTGATATCCTTTAGTTGCCTTATCAGGGCTTGTTTTGTCTTGTGGTCTGGCTGCTTCAGGCGCCATGCTAGGGCGGAGGCGCTCCACACTGTCTAATGACTGCAGTTCTATTATTTCATTTAAAAAGTATACCCTTGAGTCCTCAACCAAAATAAGTATTGTTAGTGCCATGGAGAATGAATTGATAAGGAAGCAATTTTATAACTCTAGGGCATGGCTAAAATCTAATATGGCAAGCACTAAAAAACATAGCATTCTGATTAAGGATTGTCTGGATTGGCTCTCCTGGTCAGTTAAATTATCCCAAGAGCTATCTCATTACTAGGAAATGCTCACAAGAGATGAGAATCCCATTTATTCCCATGCATGCAGCTTTGCTTCTGCAGGGGAATGTTAGGAGGGGACTGCTAGATGCCACGCTCTACATTACTCACAGACTATGCTTTCAATAACATATATCTCGGAAGCCACAAGTGATTTGCGTCATAGAAAAGGGAACTTTTAAGGAAAAAAATGTAGCTTAAACATAATTTACCTCATCTGCCAAGGACATTATCATTTCTTAATTATTGCATGAGCCACATTGTGCATAGTGATTAAATTCAGACTAACTAAAGGGTTGGATGTTTCAAGGTTGTTTATTGAAGCAATTATTCTCTTAAGTAAAAAGGGTTAATAGGGAAAATCTTCATAGCCATTGTCATAGGGAAAATACAGTTGGCAGTTTATCTTAAAACATTTCACTAATAATGAATTATCTTATCACATTATCTACTAAAACCTTGTTATTAAATCTGTGGTTTGCAAATCAGCAGCTTGGGCATCACCTGGGAAATTGTTAGAGATATTAAAAAGTCAGAAATAGTCTCATTTCTGATCCTTTGTACATGGCCTGGGTCCACTGAATCAGACCCACTAAATCAAAATCTGCATTTCAATGACATCCTCCATGGTGAATGTCAACATTTAAAGTTTGTAAAGACTGGAGCATAATAGGATAGTCATTGAAACCATACCCTCTTAATTCAGGAGGATCATGTTGTCCAATGATAGCAGTGCTTTCAAAACTGCATCCCACAGCACCCAACCCCGAACTCCAGACTTCTCACCCGCCCAGCCCCATATGTACTTGGAAAGCCCATTCAAGTTTCCACATGGCTTAATAGCTCTCGTCTCTAGGGGTGGCTGGAACAAAAGAATGTAAAAAAATGCCTTGTTGTTCTAGGATAAATTTCTCTCAAATTTATATCTCAACACTGAAATTACATTGCAGATATACTGCATCTTTTGGAAACTGCTAGTCTTCATACTGTCTCTTCCTCCTCCCCCACTCTTTTATAAAACATTCAATTGCATATTTGTGCTAGCATGGAGCATTCTGCCCTTCCTTGGTCCATTCCCTTTACTAACAACCACCGCTTCCCATGCCCTTATGCCCAAAGTTTACTTCACCTATTCGGGTTCCTGACTGTAGGCATGTCCGGCCTCCCTGATAATGGTCCGGCATACACGTCTAAATTTTTCCAGCAATTTTGATCCCAATTTAACATTTTTCACTCCACAGGAATTCCTTACAATTCACAAAGTCAAGCCATAGTTGAAAAAGCTCACCAAACTTAACAAAAAAAAGTCAAATAATTAAATTACAAGAGGGGGAGTTCAAGTATAATTATCCCCACCATATTTTAACTCATGCCTTGTTTGTTGTAAACCATTTAAATTTGGGTTCATCAGGCAATTCAGCTATGGCTAGACATTGGAACCTGGATGAAAGAATAAACCTATGGTAATATGGAAGGATCTCCTTACAGGAAAATGGGAGGGCCTGCTTTATTTCGTGCTCAAGTCAAACATGTTACTAATCATAACTTTTCTTTTTTTTTTATTGTGAAGTTGTGGGGTACAGTTAAAGGTTAGGTATACAATTGCGTTTCATTCAGGCACCCTGTTGATATAGGATGTTTCCCCGTACCCAGACAGATATTTGCTACTGTTAATCCCATCTCCCTCCCCCCACCATAGTTTCCCAGTACGGTCAGTCATTTTCGTATAGTATTGCATTGGATGTTTAAGGTCCATTATATGAGTGAGAACATGTGATACTCGGATCTTTGTTTCTGTGAGAGGTCACTCAGTATTATAGACTCTAGTTCCATCCAGGTTGCTGCGAAATTGATGATTTTGTTCTTTTTTATGGCTGCATAGTATTCCATCGTGTATATGTACCACATTTTTTAAAATCCAGTCCTCTTTTGACGGACAGCATGGCTGTTTCCAGGTTCTTGCTATTGTGAACAATGCTGCGATAAACATGCATGTGCAGGTATCTTTTTTATAGAGTGATTTGTGTTCTTCAGGATATATTCCCAGTAGGGGATTGCGGAGTCATATGGGAGGTTAGTATTTAGAGCTTTTAAGAATCATCACACTGCTTTCCACAGAGGTTGCACTAGTTTACACTCCCACCAACAGTGTAGAAGTGTTCCCTTTTCACCACACCCTCTCCAGCAGCTGTTATTTTTTGAGTTGTTGATAATTGCCATTCTGACTGGGGTTAGGTGGTATCTCAGTGTGGTTTTGATTTGCATCTCCCTGATGATTAGTGAGGTTGAACATTTCTTCATGTTTTTGTTGGCTGCTCAGATGTTTTCCTTTGTGAAGTGTCTATTCATATCTTTTGCCCATTTTATAATGGGGTTGTTTGTTTTTTTCTTTTCAGCATGCTTGAGTTCCTTGTAGATCCAGGATATTAAGCCTTTGTCGGACCTGGAGTTGGCAAATACTTTTTCCAAGTCTGTAGGCTGTCTCCCTGCTCTCTTGATGGTTTCTTTGGCTTTGCAGAAGCTTGTCAGTTTAATAAGGTCCCACTTGTCTATTTTCTCTCTTATGAGCTGTGGGTTTTGGGTTTTGTTCAGGAATTGGATGCCAGTTCTGATTTCCATGAGGGTTTTTCCTTCATTTTCCAAGGTTCTTATGGTTTGAGGTTTTACATTTAGGTCTCTGATCCATTTGGAATTACCCTTTGTGCATGGGGATAGATAGGGGTCCTGTTTCAATCTTCTGCATGTGGTCAGCCAGTTTTCCCAGCACCATTTACTGAATAGGTTCTCCTCTCCCCAGTGGTAGGTGGTGGAGGCTTTGTCAAAGATGAGTTGGTTGAGAAATTGAGGTTTTGCTTCTGGAATCTCAATTCTATTCCATTGATCTATATTCCTGTTCCTATACCAATACCAAGCTGTTTTGATGATTGTAGCTTTATAGTAAAGTTTGAAGTCTGGCAGTGTGATACCACCTGCTTTGTTTTTTTTTTTGCTGAGGATTGTTCTGGCTATTCTTGGATGTTTGTGTTTCCATATGAATTCCTGCATTGTTTTTTCTAGGTCTGAGAAGAATGTTGCTGGTAATTTCATGGGTATTCCATTGAATTTGTAGATTGCCTTAGGTAAGATGGACATCTTCACAATGTTGATTCTTCCGATCCATGAGCATGGGATATTTTTCCACTTGTTTGTGTCAACTTTGATTTCTTTGAGCAGTGTTTTGTAGTTTTCCTTGTAAAGGTCTTTCACGTCTCTGGTTAGGAAGATTCCAAGGTATTTCAATTTTTTTTGCGGCTATTGTGAATGGAATTGTGTTTTTTATTTGGGTTTCTGTTTGTTTATTATTGGTGTAGAGAAATGCGATTGTCTTTTGTACATTTATTTTGTATCCTGAGACTTTGCCAAAGGCCTTTATCAGTGTAAGGAGGTTTTTGACAGATTCTCTTGGGTTTTCAAGGTATACAATCATGTCGTGTGCAAAGAGAGATAACTTGACTTCCTCTTTTCCTATTTGGATACCCCTGATTGCCTCCTCTTCTCTGATTGCTCGAGCCAGGACTTCCAATACTATGTTGAACAGGAGGGGTGAGAGTGGGCATCCTTGTCTTGTTCCAGTTTTCAGGGGAAATGGCTCTAATTTTTGTCCATTTAGGAGTATGCTTGCTGTGGGTTTCTCATAAATGGCTTTTACTATTTTGAGGTATGTTTCCTGTATGTCTAGATGTTCAAGGGTTTTTATCAAGAAGGGGTGCTGGATTTTATCAAAAGCTTTTTCTGCATCTAATGATATAATCATGTGGTTTTGACATCTGTTAATGTATTTAATAACATTTATGGTTTTATGAATGTTGAACCAGCCTTGCATCCCAGGAATGAAGCCTACTTGGTCATGATGGATGATTTTTGAGATGTATTGCTGAATCCGGTTTGCTAGGATCTTGTTGAGAATTTTAGCATCTATGTTCATCAAAGATATTGGCCTGTAGTTCTCTTTCTTTGCTGGATCTTTACCTAGCTTGGGTATCAATGTGATGTTTGCTTCGTAAAATGATTTGGGGAGCGTTCCATCTTTTTCAATCGCCTGGAATACCTTCAGTAGGATTGGTATCAGCTCCTCCTTAAATGTCTTGTAAAATTCTGCTGGTAAGCCATCTGGTCCAGGGCTTTTTTTTGTAGGAAGTTTTCTTATTACGTAGTCAATTTCCTTGATTTTTATTGGTTTATTTAGGGTCTCAATTTCTTCTTGTTCCAACTTAGGTAGGTTGTGTGATGTCATAAAGTCCTCCATTTCCTTAAGATTTTCAAGTTTGTTTCCATACAAGTGTATGTAGTAGTCTCTAATGATCTTTTGTATTTCTTCAGGGTCAGATGTGACTTCATCTTTTGTGTTTCTGATTTTGCTTATTTCGTTTTTTTCTCGTTTTTTCTTGGTCAGTCTAGCTAGGGGACCATCGATCTTGTTTATTCTTTCGAAGAACCAGCTTTTTGTTTCATTGATTTTTTCTATTATCTTTTTGTCTTCTATGTCCTGAATTTGGGCTTTTATTTTGGTGATCTGGATTCTTCTGCTGAAATTAGGGTTTTTGTGGTCTTGCTTTTCCAGCTTCTTTAGGTGGCTTGTTAGGTTGTTAATTTCTGTTCCTTCCATTTTCCTCATGTGTGTTTTTAGGGATATAAATTCCCCTCTTATTACAGCTTTTAAGGCATCCCAGAGATTTTGGTAAGATGTTTCTTCATTTTCATTTGTTTCCAGGTATTTTTTGATCTCTGTTTTGATGTCATCATTGACCCAGGAGTTATTTAGCATCATGCTGTTTAGTGTCCATGTCTTTGTGGGTTTTGGAGGGACTTTGTTGGTGTCAATATTTATTTTTATTCCACTGTGGTTCGAGAAGGTGCATAGTAGAATTTCAGTCCTTTGAAATTTGCTTATACTTGATTTGTGTCCAATTATGTGGTCGATCTTAGAATATGTTCCATATGGTGATGAGTAGAATGTGTATTCTGTGGTCTTTAGATGGAGTGTTCTATAGGTATCAATTAAGTCCATTTGGTCCAGAGTCTCATTGAGGTTCTGGATCTCCTTGCTGATTTTTTGTCCTGATGATCTGTCTAAGGTTGTGAGTGGTGTATCAAAGTCCCCAGTTATTATGGTGTTAGAATCAATGTCTTTCTTTAGTTTTCCTAGAAGTTGCTTTATGAATGTTGGCGCACCTATGTTGGGTGCATATATGTTTAGGATAGATATTTCTTGTTGATGGAGTGAACCTCTTATCATTATGTAGTGGCCCTCTGTATCTTTTTAAATTTTTGATAGCTTAAATGGTATTTTGTCTGAAATTAGGATCGCAACTCCTCCTTTCTTTTGTGTTCCATTTGCCTGAAAATTTGTTTCCCATCCTCTTACTTTGAGTCTGTGTATGTCCTTTCTAGTGAGATGGGTCTCTTGAAGGCAGTATATTGTTGCCTGGTGATATTTTATCCATTTTGTCATTCTATGTCTTTTCAGTGGTGTGTTTAGTCCATTCATGTTCAGACTAATTATTGAAATGTGAGAGTTCGTCCCTATCATGGAGTTCTTATTGAGTTGTTGTTCTTCCACTTGGTTTTTTCTTTTTTCTTTTTTTGTCTTTCTTTTGGTTTTGGGGTTGGTTCGTGTATATTTTATTCTTTTCCCTGTACTCTTGTGAAGAATGTTGTTCTTTTTTCCTTTTATTCTGTGTTTAGTACTTTCTTAAGTGTTTCATGTAGAGATGGTTTGGTGGCAGCATAAGTTCTTAGGGATTGGATATCTGGGAAAGATTTTAATTCTCCCTCACTGATGAAGCTTAGCTTGGCCAGGTAGGTTATTCTTGGTTGAAATTGTTTATCTTTTAGGATTTTGAAGATAGGGCTCCAAGCTCTCCTAGCCTGCAGGGTTTCTGCAGATAAATCTGCTGCTATTCTGATTGGTCTTCCATGGTAGGTGATCTGGCCTTTTTCTCTTGCTGCCTTTAGGATTTTTTCTTTTATGCCTACTTTATTTAGGTGAATTATTATGTGTCTAGGAGTTGGTCTTCTCATTTGTTGTCTTGTGGGGGTTCTCTGAATCTCTTGTGTTTGAATTTTTGCATCGCTGATTAGATAAGGGAAGTTTTCTTGAATGATCTCTTGGAAAGTTTGTTCCAATGTGGTCTCTGTTTCTCTTTCTGCCTCAGGGAGTCCGATTATTCTTAGGTTAGGCCTCTTAAGGTAGTCACTCATCTCTTGAAGGTTTTGTTCTGTCTTTTTGAGCTTATTTTCTGTGTTTTTAAGAGTTTGGGTTATTTCTATATTTTGGTCCTCAAGTTCTGAGATTCTTTCTTCTGCTTGGGTAATTCTTCTTTCCATGCGTATCAATTTGTTATTTATTTCATTCACAGTATTCTTTATTACTGTTATCTCAGATATCAGCTCCTTCCTAGTTTATTCTTGTGTCTCCTGAATTCTTTTAAATCTCTCCATTATTGTTTTGATATCTACATTTGCATTTTGAGACCCTTCATTCTGGGGACTTTTCATTGTTTGCATTCCAAAGTCAGTTTTCTCAATGTCTGCTCTCCCAGGCATCTGGGAAAGACCCATACTCTTCTTTTGGTTTTTCTTCATTTCTGTAGATTTTTCTCCCTCTCCCCCTTTCCCTCCCCCTCTTCAATTCTGTTTTTGAGGGAAGATGGGGTTGCTTTTATTTCTCTTCTGCAATGACCTGTTCTTCCTTATGAGGGTCTTCTGGTTTTGTTCACTTTTCCCTCTGCTTTACAGTCTGTCTTTTCAGCAGTATGCAGCCTTGGTCCCTAGATTTAAAAAGGGCGCATATAAAAGAGGAAAATAATGGAGGAAGGGGGGTCAATAGGGAGTTAGAAAGAGAGAAGTGCGAGAGGGAAAACAGATATACATGCCAACTATCAGGTGAGAGAGAGACACAGGGCCGGGAAGAAGTGAAGAAAGACAGGTAAGAAAGATTCCCTAAAGAATACTGATAGTTACACAGAGACAGGCCAATAAAATCAAGAAACAGTTTAAGTCAGAAGGTAAACACAAAACGTGATCTAAACCAACAGTTTCAATGATACAATCATAAGTCAAAATAAGTGATCAGACTAGAGTCACTTCTGTGATCTCTGATTCCAGCCTCTCCCGTTTGTTTTTCGTTGCAGCGTAGGGGTGGGGCTTTGTCTCCTGTTTCGCGTTATTGCCTTAGGAACTGAGGTAAAGTTTGTTGATAGGTGGGCAGGGCAATGGAAGTCTCTGCCTGGAGAATAGCGAGGCAGTTTAAGCAGATCTGTTTTTCTCCGCTTGTCTGGGTCCTCCGGCTTGGGGTCTCACACTGAGTGCCTCAGCCAGGGTGGACCTGGAGTTCCAGAGCTCCAAAGTTCCAAAGGGAAGGCGGTGAGCGGTGAGAGTGGTGCTGGGCCCCCTACAGAGTACTTCAGCCAGAAAAGGGACCAGAGTCTCTGAGGGGTGGGCACCCAGAGCCTCCCTGTGTGACTGGCGGTGCCGGGTGCTGGGTGTCGGGTTGGAGACAATGCAACTGGGGAGGGATCTGGAGGGGGCTGGGACTGCAGACTTCCACACACGAGTAGAACAGCAGCAGTGGTGGGGGCGCGCAGTATCTGGCCTTGCGTGGGAAGTTCCTGGTCCTGGCACCAGCACGGTTGGTGGTGGGCTGGGGGATGGGGAAGAGAAGTAATAGTCTTTTTGGGAATGCACGTTCAGAGAATCTCACCAGTTCACCTATGCCGTCGCCACCTTCCCCGTCTCCCATAACTTTTCTTATGAAGGGCATTACGACTCCCTCCCTATTTGTTTTTATAATAATTCTGCTTTTAATAATTACCGGGCTTCTTGCTTAATGTCTACCTTTAAGTCTCTGAGTACAGAAACCCCTTATCAGGACAATATCAAGGATGGTTGGTGGCTGGAGATGATAATACCTGGAGGAACTGACCCTAGTCATGCGACTAGAGCTTCACCACCTCTCAACATACCTGCTTGCCCCTTCAATGATACAGAAAAGGACTGGTCACTCATCTAGTGAGATACTGGCTTCAAGAAATGGAGAGACTGTGCTTATAACTCTAAAGTGGACTATCCTGTACCCTGTAAAAGACTATATATGAATGACTGAAGTTTTAATGGCTCTGTTTGCCGCAGCTAGAAGGCACTTCAATGGATAGGTACCCCCAATGCTTTCATTTAAAATTGGAATCAAACAAGCCATTCAGCCTCATTTGTGGAGAGTTCTCGCAGCCCTTCAGCCAGTCAGCCTGTCTAGATCCATTGGACAAACTCAGTTATACCTTATTAGAGCATACTTGCAATCCCCTTATATATTTCTTGTTTGGAATGAATATCAAACTGTTAAAATTATTTATCGTGCTAATGTTTATAAGATATCTTGTATTGGATGCATTTTAACTAATTGTTTAACCAACGCCTTTTATGAGGAATTTGTCGTTCTTAAGCAACCCCCTTATTTGATGACTTCTGTACACTTGTCATCCCGTTGATATGATGAATATGGCTTACAGACATTGTATGAGGTTAATGTTGTATTATAAAGACAGAAAAAAATTTTAGCTACTTTAATTTTAGGAATTACAGCATTAATAGCTATTGCTACTTCAGTAACAGTTTCAGCTGTAGCTCTATGTAAGGAAGATAGCTACCTTTGCTGATCAGTTATCTAAGACTGTTTCTATTGCATTAGCTACTTGGGAGATTATAGATCAAAAGTTAGAGAGTAAAGTTAATGCTTTAGAGGAGACAGTTTTAGCAGTAGGACAAGAGCCTGTGACTTTAAAGATGAAATTGGCTCTCCAATGTCACTCTGAGTTGAAGTGGATTTGCCTCACTCCTTTGGAGGTGAATAAGTCTGTCCATACTTGGGACAAGATAAAGAATCATATTCTTGGAATTTGGAATCATTCAGATTTGAGTATAGACCTTGCTAAATTACATCAAGAGATACAGAACATGACTGTTGCTGAAAAGTGGTTTTGTTCCTCTGAATTGGCTAGCTCCATATTTAATAACTTCTCATCATTTGTTAATCAAAAGTCATTGATGTCTATACTCATTAATGTAGGAATTTGCGGGACAGTGATTCTTGTGTTGTTATGCCTACTTCCAGTTATTTTCAGAGTACTGAAGAAGAACATTTCTCAGCTCAACACCGAGTTTCATGGTTTTGTGCTAAAAAATAAAAAAGGGGGAGATGGGAGCCAGCCACAGAGGCCCACTGAGCGTTAGGGATCAGGGAGGGCTGTGGATCCCAAGACTGCTAGGATGTGTTCGGGAGCTGTTGACCCCATTTTCCTCCTCCTTTTGCCATGCAGCACAAGTAACCTAAAGGAACTCTGCTGATCTAAGTTGAAGGCTCTGTGACTGTGACAGGCATGGCTCACTCTAGAAACCCATTGTTCCTGTTTCCCATAAACTGCAGTTTCAGCTTAGGTATTAGATATATTCAAACTCACGTCACATTTGGGAGCCTTTTACATGGTACAAGCCTCTTTATAAAATTTTAAAGTATATTTGTAGAATTAGTATATACTTATGAAGAGCTGTTTTCCGCTTTTCAATGGTATAGATGATTATCAAGAGTAATCAGAAATAGCCCAGCACAAAGCTTGGGCTGGGCCACATTCCTGAGGGCCCAGTGCATACTTTGGACTGGGCTGCATTCTTTTAGGCTGGCTTTAGCTACAGTTAGTGTAGGGTTTTTTCTATCTATTATATAAATTGAATTTATTTTATTCATAGAAAGTATTGTAGAATAGGTCATGCTAACATCAGGGAATCATGTTAGTTCAAACACGACCAATCATGATATTTTGAGGTTTAATAAGAATACAGTTAGCATTAGAAATTTCATAGTCTCTGTTTTCTACTATTGTGGTTTTGGTCTTAGTACATTTACAGTTTATATTTGGGTTTTATTTTTAGAAGCTTTGCTGCTGCTGATCAGCTTTATATATTAGGATTAGGAATTAGAAACTTTCATAGAAATTAGGATACATATAGAGGACTTTAGAATAGCCATTATGTTAAGAGATTGTAGTCTATTGTTCCAAAAAGTGGCCCACCGTGAACCTTGGACTGGGCCACATCCTGTAGAGCCCAGCGTGATCTTTGGACTGGGTCACATTCTTTAGGAATTGGTTTAAGCTATAATTAAGAGCTTCCATAGCATTGTGTAAGTAGTATTAGCATAGAATAGAAAGGTAATAAAGTTTAAGTTAGTCATCATGGGTATTGCATGAGCTTTAGAAGTTATTGATTATCAGAACATCATTAGGCTCGTAGGGATTGTTGCACTGCTTTTGAAGAGCATTAACTAGCAAAGGAAACAATAAGACAATCTTGGGGTTTGTCCTTCCTCATACCTGAGAAAACATCCGGTGGGTGAGGGATGCCCCTCCTGCACCTGGCTTTGTGTTCATGTGAAAGACTTGTGAGACTGTCTGTGTAAAATTTGGGGATAAATACCTGCTGTAACTTTCAATAAACGGTTTCTGCTCATTTCACTGAACAGTTGTCCACTTTCTTTCTTTCTCTTTCTTCCTCTTTATATCTATCCTTCCATCTTTCTTTCTTTTAATATCTGTCCCTACAGATTTGCTGACGCCACCACATCTTCCAAGGGACTCCCCAAAACTTGCAGGGGCTGGCCCCCCCCGCTAAAGGTGCTGAATTTTGTCCTACATGAAACAGCTTCAATTTAATACTAGCTGTATTACCTGATGCTTCCTAAAAAGTTCTCATTTCATCCAAAAGTGACTGCTTCTCCAGCACAAGGAAGGAATATTTAATACCTGCTTCAGAATCAACAGAGTATCTCAAGCTTATTTGGGAAATCTGAAAAAAATCCATGATCTTTTCAGTGAAAACAGCGATACAGCATGAAAAATAAGTGGGATGAATATGTACAATATTATTTGTCAATGGAAAAATTAGCATTAAAATTACACAGAAAAGTTGACTGGATTATAACTTATATGTTGTACCTTATGATGAGAATCTGTACACATGTAGGGACATCTGAAAGGAAATTTGATCTACTGACTGTTAAAAGATGATGCAATATGCCAAGTGAATTCCATCAATATATACAATGATGATTTGGAAAAGTTAGTTGCTGAATATTCAGGTGGTTATGAGGCACATATTCTATGTAAAGCAGAGAATATTCAGTTGGGTTTATACACAATGATGATTTTGAAGTGTTACTCACTGGATATTTGGGTGATTGGTTATGAATCACATAATCTATGTTAAACAGAGAATATTGAGGCAGGGCTGTACACAAGGATTATATGTAAATGTTAATCACTGAATATCAGGGTGTTTGGTGGTGTGACCCTTATTCATGTTAAGCAGAGACTGCTGGGGTGAGGTGCCACAATGTGATTATTTAGAAATATCAGTCACTGTTTATTCAAGTGGTTACTGACGAGACCTATTCTGTGTAATAAAGAGAATATTGAGGCAGGTTATACAAAATGATTGGCAATGTAAGTTACAAAATATTTAGATGGTTGTTCATGAGACACATTTTCAAGCTAAGAGGAGACTACCAGTGTGGGGTTTTCCATAGTGTTTATTCAGAAATATTAGTCACTGATTATTCAGGTGGTTGGTTATGAGACCCATATTCTATGTAAAAAATAGACTATTGAGAATGGGTTATACAGAGTGATTTTTTGGAAATGATAGATGCTAATAATGAGGTGGTTGGTTATGAACACTATTCTATGTCTAAAAGAAAATACTGAGGCAGGGTCATACACAGTGATTGTTTGCAAATGTAGACAGCTGAATATTGAGGTGGTTGGTTATGAGACACATATTCTATGTTAAGAAGAGAATATTAAACCCAGATTATAAACAATGATTATTTGGAAATGTTAGTCACTTAATATTGAAGAGGTTGTTGATGAGACAAATAGTCTAACTTAAGAAGAAAATGTTGAGGTGGGTTATACAAAATGATTGCCAGGAAATGATAGCCACTGAATATTTTCTTGGACAGTAATGAGACCCATATTGTATGTTCAGCAGAGAATATTTAAGTAGGGTGATACACAATGGTTATTGGAAATGTTAGTCACTGAATATTTTTGTGGTTGGTTATGGGATGCATATTCAGGTTAAGCAGAGTCTTCTGGAGTAGGGCTATACACCGTGTTTTTTTAGAAATTTTCATCACTGATAATTCAGGTGGTTGTTTATGAGACACATTCTATATGAAGAAGTGAATATTGGGGCAGAATTTTTGATAGTATTTTTTTTTGTATGTGAAGCATAATATAAAAGGCAGCAGCATGATCTTTGTTCACTGCTGTCCTCAACTTCTGAACTCTAGCATTCTGGTGGTCAGCTGCCTAACTTTTGATAATTATAACAGCTAAAACCCAATTCTAGTGTTTCCATTTTATTAATAATATTTTACTCTTTTTAGAACACTTCAAAATCTTTTTGAAGATGATGCATTCCATGAATTTACTTGTTTCATTGATAAAGATTATGGTGGTGAAAATATTTATAGCTATCCTAGCTGATTTAATCAGCTATGAAATATGAAAATTAATATCAGATCATTTACTGGTATGTGCTATGAGATAGGCAATTATGCTTGTAAACCAATGGTGAAAATTCTTACCCAGGAGATGCTGAATTTTGTACTACACCAAACAGCTTCATTTTTATGCAAGCAGTTGTACCTGATGCTTCTAAAGAGCTCATATTTCATCCAAAGCAGTATGCTAAACCAGCACAACTAATTGTTGTTTAATATCTGCTTCTGAATCGGCACAGTTTCTCAAGCCTATTCCTGAAATCTGAAAAGAAACCTAATATTGTTACTGAATAAATGATATCATATGAAAAGCAAATGGCATGAATATGTGTAATGATTGTTTGCTACTGGAATATTTACATTAAAGGCTAATGCAGAGAAGTTGGATAAACTACCATGCATACATGCTGTACATTCTCGTGAGCATCTGCACTCACATTGGGAAATCTGAAAAGAAACATGACCTATTTCTTGTAAATGGATGAGGCAATCAACCAAAACATTGCATTAGTATTCATGATGATTATGTGGGAATGGGAAAGTTGAATTAGAAAACTTATTTTAGTGACCACAGCTATATTATGAGCTAACACATGGTATATATTAGGATAAGCATTTGAATTGAACAAATACATGATTGGTTTGTGAACTGACCAATGACCTCTGGTCCAACAATCACTGCAGGGCAATATTTCAGACTGATGACTTTCCTCTTACCTGAACAGTTTTTTCCAACACAAACAAGAGTATTGAAAAAGAAATAAAATCTTCCTTCTCTGGAGGGTTGTCTCATGGCTGTTTCTGTCGTGACTTCTTGGGTCTCAATGGGAGAAGAAGAGGGCACTCTATCTGGAGAGAAATTTGAAATGGTGAAGGATCTCTATGGGGCTTGAGGTGCTGAGAGGTAAGAGGCTGCCTGGGTGCAGGAAAAGGGATAGTTTCGGGGGAAAAAATCTGGTAAAGGTCCTGGGGGTGGGTGAGGACTTCCCGCCATAGTGGGAAGGCTCCTGGGAAAAGGTGTGTAAATGATGGCTACCTTCAAGCCATGTTCAGTACCACAGAGGATTCAGGCTGGAAGCAAAAAAAGAAAAATGCCTTCCATGAGTACTGATGATGAAAAAAATTAGGGACAGAACAGGTCCAGTGGGGAGGGAAATTTGAACAGGCTAAATCTTGTGGAGACAAATGAGAGGAAGGATATGCAGCCTCAGAGGAAGTTCTGGCATAAGAAATCAACCTTAGAGAGGCCCTGAGCACTCCTTGTCCTTCAGACCCTTCAACTTCTCCTCCACTCTCACATGCTCCACTCCTCTGGGTTTCAAAAATTCAGATCCTTCTTTCCCCTGCCATTTTTCTTGATTTTCCCAGGCTCCACATTCTCCAAGTTCTTCCAAGCTCTAATTTCTTCTTTTGCACCCATTGGGATTCGTTCTGACTACAGGTATGCCACAGAATTATAAGGTCCTGGAATGAGCCGGTTTGGCTACTCAACTTTTGCCCTATTCGAATGGTTTTTCTTGAGGGAAGTTGTTCGATGTCCAAGTTCTCAAGTGCCTTGGTGCCGCTCTCTGCAACTTGTATTTGCCATTCTTAAGGCTGTGCTTCTTCTCCCAAATCATTCAGGCATTCTGGCCCATGACCCCTCCCTTTTCTAGAATCCAGGTTCCTATTTAGTCTCTGTTTAGGGCTGAATTATTTCTGGTTTTCATGTATCCTTGTTTCCTGCTAACTGGCAAGTTTGGGTGCAAGTTGCTTTAGAGGACAGAGGTGAAGATTTGGCTCTTCCACAGTAGCCCTGATCCAGACACGAGGTGCTACCACTCCCCACTCAGATGCCAGACTGGATGCCAAACCCTATTTAACACTGGTCCTGCCTCTGGAAGCC
The DNA here is from genome assembly GCA_027257055.1 of Cephalopachus bancanus. NCBI lineage: Eukaryota > Metazoa > Chordata > Mammalia > Primates > Tarsiidae > Cephalopachus > Cephalopachus bancanus. The sequence continues at coordinate 12,602 of JAPVLO010002318.1, read as the reverse complement.
ACAATAACCTGTCTCTAGTCAGCTCCCCAATCTGCCATGCATTCTTTCCCCAGCCTTCCTTCCAAGAACCCTCTTCTGCTCAATTCCCTTTCTATCTAGACAAGCTTCCTGCCTTCTGCTTCAATTAGGCCTGGGCAGCAAGGGTTCAAACACCATACTCTCAGTCCTCTTTCTTATGACTTCTTGGCCCATGGGGATTTTAACTTTCCTGTCATCTTGGTCTTTTAAGTTTCCACTTGTGGTGGCCCCATTATCTAATATTCTTAACTCTCCAATCCCTGAGAATGAGGACATTTGTGTCTAGGATTCCAACATTTTGTTCCCTAAAATTCTAGACAGATACACATAGACACACACAACACACACAGAGTTGATGATCTACTTGTATTTGCATCTTTCTGGATTTAATTGGAAGCTCCAAATATTGGACTCCTCAGGTCTGAGTGTGCCCAGAGAGAGGTCTTCTCTGAAGTCAACTTTTTCTAATGTATCTGGGGCTCTTCCAATCCCTTAATGCACACATTTTCTCAAAGACTACGCTTGCAGCTGATTTCATCTCTCATATCCCCTTTTTCCCAGCAACCCACATTGTCATGTCCTCATTGCACACTTCTAATTATCCACATGCCAATAATTCTCCTGTAATTCTTTAGAGGGAATTCCATGAGACAGTCCATGTAGTTTGTTCACTGCTCAGATCCCCTATTCAAGGTGTTCATTTTTTCCTGCTAAACTTCTTCATCTGAAATGATTTGCCATCATCTATAAGGCAGTCATCTGGCACAAGTGGTTGCTCTCACTCTTTTCTGAGTTCTCAGCCAGGAACCCATTGGTTCAAAGACAAATGGGGAAGTAATGAGGGGCCCTAGAGCTGTGGTGGGTTCTCTAGAGTCTCCCTGGGATCATGCTAAAGCTGGTGTCCAGCAAATCCTTTTCACCACTAGTTTCATTGAACTACATGGTCTAAGTATACTCCTGTCATCTCTCGGTACACCTCTGCAACCTGTGTCTTATGGTCATCATCTGGGTAAGATAACCAAAGATGGTACCAGGCACTGTTCTCGAAAGCCCAAAGTGTAGGTCACTTCTGGAGTTGGAAAAATCCCTCAGCCGAGCAGTGAGCACTTCATCTCAGATGGAAAGTGGAAGGACAACAAGTTTCTGGGCACTGATCAGGGATGACAGGCTTAATATTTCGGCCACAGTGATGGGGCTGAACTGTAGGTGATGCACAACAAGCGCATTGTCTCTGGATTGACTACTGTGAAAATGACAGCAACAGGAAGTTGGAATTGGTTGGTTGTTCTTTTGGGCCATGGATTCATTGAGGAGCCAAAAGGACAGGTTCAGGTGTCACTCAACAAAGGAAAGCGGTAAGTGAGTGTTGGAAGTCTCCCTCTTGACCTTCATCTAAAGGTCAGATAGACTTGAGAACCAGGCTCACAATGTAAAGACAAAGGGCCAAAATGTTCAGGAGCCAGAGAAGGGTGCACCCTCACCAGCATGAGCAGGCAACAGAAGTTTCCCCATTCAGTGCCCTCCATGACTTTGCCCATTGTGTATCTCTATTTTTCATGGTTCTGATTTGCATCCAATTGCTTCCTTAAGACAAGATTCAAAGTATAGGCTTATGTGAGTTCTGTGAGTCATCTTTTTTTTTTTTTGAGTTGGAATCTCACTCTGTCGCTCAGACTGGAGTGCAGTGGCCGCTGCCGGCCACTGCAGCCTCAACCTGCTGGGCTCCGGCGATCCTTCCGCCTCAGCCTTCCGAGTAGCCGGAATTACAGGCGTGCGCTACCACGCCCGGCTAATTTTTTGATTTATTGTAGAGATAAGGTCTCGTCTGCCCAGGCGGGTCTCGAACCCGCGGGCTCAGGCAATCCACTCACCTCAGCCTCCCAAAGGCGCGGGATTACAGGTTGAGCCACCGAGCCCGGCTTCCCCAGTTCATCTTAAAAGAAACCTACAGTTAATGGTTTGAGTGACTTGTAACAGGGACAGGTGCATCTTTCGACATTGCATGAGGTTTTGAACACAGAGCCCTACTTTGTCTTTCCAACATGCTCAAAACACTGCCATGACCCCATCTTCAGGTCATGGCTTAGAACAATGGTCAATAAATCAATGAATTCCTTGTTCACATCTGACTCAGACTCAGTGCATTGGGGCATAGACGCCTCCCTGTCATCACAGGATATTTGCACAGGCAGATGATTATCAGGATACTTAGACAGTGGGGAGAACCCTCAGGGCTATAGGCTGATGAACTAAAACCTATGATACTAGAATCACCTGTCTCCACTTTCCCAAGACAAAATTCAGAATTAAAATAAAAAACTTTGCTGAGATAATATATATGGCACAGATGAGAGGCAACATCAAGACATAAGGATCGAGAAATAAAGGTTTTCTCCTATTCCCAAAGAATTCTCTAGTTTGGTATTTCTGAGATTCAGGGAGATGTTAGCAGATGAAAGTAAACTACTGCAAATGTCATCAACTGTGACCCCTTCTATACTTGCTGTCCTAGACTGTCTATTTTACTCAAACAAGCGATAACCCATGCTCAGGAAAAGGTATATGGTGCCCTTCTGTACAATGTATTACTTTCAAAGTGCATCATGAGGTGGCATCAGCAACAATTTGTGCTGACACGAGGGCAAATACAGCTTCCACTCTCCCTGACTCTTTATTCTCACTCTGGATGTGCTTATGTCAGCCTTCATATAGGCTGGTTGACCTGCACTCAGAGTCGTTAGTCTTTTCTGAGCTCTCTCTTAAAGGAAAGCTCTGCTCCAGAGCTCCAAGAATTTCTTGAAATTGCTAGTCACACTGACCACCCCAATTTCCTACTCAAGCATGACATTTATTCATGCCCACTGAACTTCTCAGAGCCCATTTTCTTGGCCACACCAAATTTCTCACAGTGACCTTGGTAGTAAGTTCTCTTGAGCATCCAGACTAGAACCAACAAGAGGAGACATCCAAACAAGAGGACTCAGATGGGAGGTACTAGTTCACAATTTATTTGTGTGTGGACTCTGTGAAGAACACACACACACTGTCTATTGAAGACAACAAAGAAAGCCAGGAATTAAAAATGCAAATGCGTGCCTTAGGATTGTCAGGGTACATGATGGGTCAATGTGCCTGGTGAGGCCAATGTGGCCTGACACAATTCTGACAGCCACCAGGGTCAGTCTGTCCAGTAGGTGGCATCCCTTCACATTGGAAGACTTGGAGAGAGACATTCCCATTATGTAAAGAGATCTGAGAGAGGTGTCATGCATGGAATGGTGGTTCCTGAAGCTCTTAGCAGGTGGAGGGTGCCCTAGTGGGATGGTTTTCATCCTTATATCACATGCAAGTTGCTTTTTACCAAGAGTCTCTAAATACAAGTATGATTTCAACAATGCTGACTCCTCTAAAGTCACAAGAAAGAATCTAGCTGAGTGGTTCACTTGCGTTTTTACTGAAAGGGAGAATAGAGGGCTTCCTACAATTGACCAGTGCCATGCTCCCTATGTTTAGCAATGGGGACTCAGGTGCTCTGTGTGAATCTGGGACCATTTCTGGATACAGAGGGAGACTGAGCTTTCAGCCTTAGAATGAGAGTAGGAATCTACAACACAGGAGTCAAAGGTTGGCTTGGATAGAACAGATGCAGAGGGGCTGCTCAGTAGAGCAGAAATCTCTGGAGGAAACATGGTAAGAAGTCTTGTCCAAACAGGGACCTGGGAGAAAGTGTCCCTGCGGTTGCCCATCAGGTGTCCCAAACACTGGCTAGTGGGGAGTTTTCCCATCAAAGAGATGGCTACGTGTCAGAGTGGGACTGAAGAAAATAAATATAGGTGGGCAGAAGCAGGCAGACTAATTTTCAAGGTGTCACTGCACTGCACATATATTTGGAATGGAGAACACAGGAGTGCTGGCCTCCTTAAGTAGGGTTGGTTCTGAGAGTCACTGTCTTCGAAGATGGAGTACAGTCAGTGTAAAGGACCCAAGGTCTGAAGTGGGCAGCAATGTCAAGAGAGCAGATGTATTAACGAAGATGATAGAAAAGAAGCCTGTGGAATTTGATTCAGGATTGCCAGTGGTAACAGGGATCATGGTAGAGTGGACAGGATGAGGGGTAAAGAGGTAAAAAGACAGATGGGATTCTACACACATGGATGTCTGGGAGCTCCTTCTGCAGGAGTAAGACTTGAAAGACATGGGTATGGGGTTAGGAGGTAGAGGGGCAGGCTTGATAGCAGAGGCAGCAACCAAGTGGGCCAAGTCTGGTTCTAGGAGGAGCTGAGACCAGCAGAGTACAAGTGATCAAAGTCAGGATATCAGTGGTCTTTTCCATAGGTGCCCTTAAAAAAATAGAAATTGGGAGGCACTGCCATTTGCGATGGTTTTGCTTTACCCTCCAAAACCTCTGCCTTATCCTCTAAGTGTTTGATATTTCCCTTACACCCACTGTTCTTCCCCCAAGGAATCTAGCTCTTTCTGTACAGTCACGCAGGGACTTTGGGTTTGCGGGGTTATCAAACCTCTATCCTATGATAGTGACATGATGGTGGCAGTAGCAGTGGAATTGACCTTGTCATTGCCTGGTCCTGTGACTGGCAGCTCTGGGTAGGGAGGATCTCCTTGGTGGAATTTCTGATGACTTGGTGCCCTGCATCTCCTTTTCCAGCTTCAGTAATATCAGCAAGCCTGGAGAGCTGGGTACTCTGGCATTTCCTTGAGGACACCTCCATATGCAAAGGGAAGCCTATGACTGGAATCAGAAACACGGTGGCATCTGTTCCAAATGGCGGGAATTCCCAAGCAGAATTTGGGCATCAGGATCGGTATATTCTTCCCAGAAAGAAGCTCATCGGAGAAACATGGGCCTTCTCACCAAAGTTGTTTTTGAGTGTGAGCAAGGGAGTTGTCCCTCTAGAAGCCCAGGCCTGGACCCCAAGGAAGCGTGTTCTCTGTGGGTATCCAGGGACCTTGGTGTCATTTACGCTTCCTTCTCCTTAGAGTGGACCCTTCAGTTGACCTCCTGCTCTTTGGTATCCGCTTTCATTATCTTTCGGGGCTCTTCTTGGGTTCTGCCCTTGATTTCCTTGGAGATCTTGGATGCCATCAGTGTTCTAGACTGACAACCTCCTCATGTGGGGCAGGCAGGAGGGAATAATTGCGGCAAGCGGAGAGATCCTTGTGGAGATCAATGTCCTTCCTCAGTGAGTTTCCAGCTAACAGCACAGATTTATTTGTTCGGGGCTTAACCCCATTATTCAGGCTTTAGGGTTCCCAAAGAGGATCCCGTGGCCTGCTGGAGGGGACACCACTTCTTCTGGGAGATGTAGAGTCTAGGTGGTGGAGGCACACGACCCAGATTTATGTTGAGCAGCCTCTAAGCAGGACCAGGGCAAGGGGAAGGCGCAGGAACCGCTGGGTCAGGGTGGCCTGGCAGAACAGGAGAACGGGTGGGAGCCGGCGTCTGGGACGTTGCCTACGGACTGAAATCCAACTGGTAAGAAAATTGCCCACTGAGAGCTGGTTGTATGCCCTGCCATGGCGAGAAAGAGAAAGCCACAGAGACAAGTCTCCTAGCGACCAATTCCTCTCTCAGCCAAGCAAATGCTGACCAGCCCCCCGCCTGTGACGTCTCAGTGGGACTCCTGACACAGATGCCATCTACGGAGGGCGTTGAGACCCAGCGAGCCACAAGAAGATGCAACAAAGGAACAGCAAGAGGCCCAGCTAGCCGCCAGTGCAGAAGGACCTTCTAACCCTGGGGACTTCTCGCTGCTGCTTACAGGTGATGGCCACTAGGGGGAGCACGCTTTGGATATCTGTGGGGACTGCCGACTTGTACACTGCGGCTGTGTGTCTTGACCTTGTCCTCTGCGTCACTGGGGCGGAACCTGCTCAAAGCTCAGCCCAGGAGCAAGTCAGTGTTCTTTAAATTCATCATTTGGTGAGGTGCACAGCTCAGGCGATATTATTGTTACTGTTGTTGATTTCTCTGTTTTGTCGTTTTCGGTGCTGTTTTGTTTTGTTTAGTTTTTGCTTTTGCTTTTGCTGGGATTGTTTTGAACTCTCAAAATAAAATTTTTGTTACTGTAGTTGGAGCTTAAGTTTCTATTATTGTAGTAATAGAACTATAGGTTTTGTTATTGTTACATTATAAAACAATATTGTTCAGGTTGTATTATTGTTTCTGCTGTTTTCTTAATCACTGTTTTTTTTTTCCATTTTAATGTTTCTCTCTTTTTTATTAGTATAGTTATCTTTGACAAGTTTTCTTTGTGTATCATGGAATAATGATGTGGTTGTTTTGAGAGTTTTACTTTGTGCAACACAATATTGGTGTGTTTGTTTTTGATATTTTTCCTTTGTGTATCACAGATTATTGGAGTTGTGGTTTTGGACAATTTTCTTTATGTAGCACAGAATATTGGAGCGGTGGTTTTAGATAATTTTACTTTGTGTAGCACAGAATGTTTGTATGTTAGATTTAGACACTTTTTCTTTGTGAAGCAAAGAATACAGTGTGGTGCTTTCAGACAGTTACTTGTGCGGGACCAGATACTGGCTTGGTAGTTTCAGACAGTATTACTTGTGCAGTAGAGAATATTGACATGATGCTTTGAGACAGTTTTACTTGTGCAGGACAGTAAATTTGGTGTGGTGGTTTTAGACTGTTTTACTTTGTGTAGATCAGAATGTGGTGCAGCTCTTTTTGAGAATCTGTATTTGGCACAAAATATAGGGGTGGTTTTTCTGAGTGTTTTTCTTTCCCTGGAGGAGATATGGAGGCAGTTGCTTTTGAGAGATTTCCTTTGTTTGGCACTGAATATTGGGTCAGTTTTATTGAGAGTTTTTCTTTATTAGGCATTGAGTTTTGGGGAATTTGTGTTTGAGAGATTTCCTATGTTAGGTATTGAATATTGGCGGGAGCTATTTTGGAGGATTTCCTGTTAGGCACTGAATATTGGGGTAGTTGATTTTAAGAGACTTCCCAAGTGAGGCACCGAATATTGGAGTAATTGTTTCAGAAAGATTTCTTTTTTGAGGCACTGCATATTGAGGCAATTGTTTTAGAGATTTCCCATATTTCTCACTGACTATTCTGGTGGTTATATATAAGAGATTTGCAATGTAATCATAGAATCTTGTGGTGATGTTTTGGGGGGATTTCCTATGTTAGTCACTGAATATTGTTTGGTTGTATATGAGAGATTTTCAATGATAGACAATAAATATTGGGGTGGTGTATTTGAGTTGTGTGTGTGCGGGGTGTGTGTGTGTGTGTTTGTGTGTTTAGCCCAGAATTAACTGAAGAAGCTCTGTCATAGTTTACTGCAGTCTCAATACCTGAGAACAAGGGCTCAACTTGCCTCAGCTCCCTACATTTTTAATAATATAGGTTCCAAAACCCTCTGTAAGGACATTTTACATTTAATATTTTCTTCTTTTTAAAATATTCAAAATCTCTTTGAGGATGATGTTTGTGGTGAATTTACTTATTATATTTATAAAGGTTATGGTGGTAAAAGTATAGCTGTTCTGAGTAGTTTAGTTAACTATAAAATAAGAAAATTAGTACAAGATCCTTCACTGATACATGCTGAGTTAAAGAAAATACTGCTCTTAAAGTGGATGGCAAATATTCTTACCCAAAGGTGCTGAATTTTGTTCCACATGAAACAGCTTCAATTTTATACAACCAGTTGTACCTGGTGCTTTCTTAAAAAATTCACATTTCATCCAAAAGGGGCTGCTTCTCCAGCACAATGAAGGGGTGTTTAATATGTGCTTCTGAATCAACAGAGTATCTCAAGCCTATTTGGGAAATCTGAAAAAAACATGATCTTTTCAGTGAAAACAATGATACAGCATGAGAAATAAATGGCATGAATATGTACAATAATTATTTGACAATGGAAAGTTAGATGAGCATCTGTACTCATTTTGGGAAATCTGTAAAGAAAGTTGATCTACTGAGGTTAACAGATGATGCAATATACCAAGTGAATTCCATTTATATATACAATGATGATTTGGAAAAGTTAGTTGCTGAATATTCAGGTGGTTATGAGGCACATATTCTATGTAAAGCAGAGGATATACAGGTGGGGTTATACACAGTGATGATTTGGAAGTGTTACACACTGGATATTTGGGTGGTTGGTTATGAGGCACATAATCTATGTTCGGCAGAGAATATTGAGGCGGGCTATATACAAGGATGATTTGAAAATGTTAGCTCCTGATTATTGAGGTGGATAATCATGAGACACACTTTCTAAGTTAAAAAAATACATTGAGGCAGGGTTACACTCAAAGCTTATTTGGAAATGTTACCTGATGAATATTTACTTAGTTGGTTGGAGGTACATAATCTAGATTAAGCAGGGAATATTAAGGTGGGGCTGTACACAATGATTATTTGGAAATGTTAATCTCTGAATATCCAGTTGTTTGGTTATGTGACACCTATTCATGTTAAGCAAAGACTACTGAGGTGGGGTTATGCAATGTGATTATTTAGAAATGTTAGTCACTGATTATTCAGGTGGTTGCTATGAGACGTATTCTGTGTAAAAAAGAGAATATTGAGGCAGGGTGATACACAGTGATTGTTTGGCAGTGTTAGTCACAAAATATTTAGGTGGTTGTTCATGAGACACATTTTCAAGTTAAGAGGAGACTACTAGGGTGGGGTTATCCATAGTGTTTATTCAGAAATATTAGTCACTGATTATTCAGATGGTTGGTTATGAGACACATATTCCATGTAAAAAAAGAGACTATTAGACAGCGCTATACAGAATGATTTTTTGGAAACGATAGCCACTATTAATGAGGTGGCTGATTATGAGACACATTTTCTGTGTCAAAAAGAGGATACCAAGGCAGGGTCATACACACTGATTGTTTGGAAATGTTGACGGCAGAATATTGAGGTGGTTGGTTATGAGACACATATTCTATGTTAAGAAGAGAATATTAAACTTAGATTATAAACAATGATTATATGGAAATGTTAGCCACTGAATCTTGAAGTGGTTGCTGATGAGACACATAGTCTAATTTAAGAAGAAAATGTTGAGGGGAGTTGTACAAAATGATTGCCTGGGAAAGATAGCCACTGACATTTTCTTGGATGGTAATGAGACCCTTATTGTATGTTCAGCAGAGAATTTTTAAGTAGGGTTATGCACAATGATTATTTGGAAATGTCACCGAATATTTTTGTGGTTGCTTATGGGATGCATATTCAGATTAAGCAGAGTCTTCCAGGGTGGGGTTATACACCAGTGTTTTTTTAGAAAGTTTCATCACTGATAATTCAGGTGGCTGTTTATGAGACACATTCTACATGAGGAAGTGAATGTTGGGGCAGAGTTTTTTAAGAATTTTTTTTGTAGGTGAAGCATAGTATAAAAGGCAGTGACATGATCATTGTTAACTGCTGTCCTCAACTTCTGAACTCTAGCGTTCCAGTGCTCAGTTGCCTACCTTTTGATAAGTGGAAGAGCCAAAATCCTATTCTAGTGTTTCCCTTTTATTATTAATTTTTTTTTTATTTTATTTAAATAAAATATTTTATTAATATTTTACTCTTTTTAGAACACTTCAAAATCTTTTTGAAGATGATGCATTCCATGAATTTACTTGCTTCATTTATAAAGATTATGGTGGTGAAAATCTTTTTAGCTATTTTGGCTGATTTAATCAGCTATGAAATAAGGAAATTGATATCAGATATTTTACTGGTATGTGGTATGAGAAAGGCAATTATGCTTGTAAAGCCGTTGTTGAAAATTCTTATCCAGGAGATGCTGAATTTTTACCACACCAAACAACTTCTTTTGTATACAACCACTTGTACCTGATGCTTTATAAAAAGCTTATATTTTATCCAAGATGGTATACTAAACCAGCACAAGTAATTATTGTTTAATATCTGCTTCTGAATCTGCATAGTATCTCCAGCCTATTCCTGAAATCTGAAAAGAAACCTAATATTGTTACTGAGAAAAATGATACAACATGAGAAGCAAATGGCATGAATATGTGCAATGATTGCTTGCTAATGGAAAAATTACATGAAAGACTAATGCAGAGAAGTTGGACAAATTACCATGCGTATGTGCTGTACATCCTCATGAGCATCTGCACTCACATTGGGAAATCTGAAAAGAAACATAATCTATTTCCTGTAAATGGATGATGCAATAAGCCAAAATATTGCCTCAGTATTGATGATGACTGTGTGAGAATGGAAAAGTTGGATTAGAAAACTTATTTCAACAACCACAGCTACATTATGAATTACATATGCTATATGTTATGATAAGCATTTGAACTGAAGAAATATATGATTAGTTTGCTGAACTGACCAATGAACTCTGGTTCAGAAATTACTGCAGGGAAATATTTCAGACTGATGATTTTTGCTTGCCGGAACAGTTTTTCCAACACAAGCAAGAGTCTTGAAAAAGAAATAAAATCTTCCTTCTCTGGAGTGTCATCTCATGGCTGTTTCTATGGTGACTTCCTGGGCCGCAATGGGAGAAGAAGAGGGCACTCTGTCTTGAGAGAAATTTGGAGATGGTGAAAGGTCTCTATGGGGCCTGAGGTGCTGAGAGGCAGGAGGCTGCCTGGGTGCGGGAAAGGGGGAAGTATCAGGGGAGAAAATCTGGTGGAAGTCTTGGGAGTGAGTGAGGACTTTCCACCATAGTTGGATAGGCCTTGGGGAAAAGGTGTGATAAAAGATGAATATCTTCAAGTCATGTTCAGTACCTCGGAGGATTTCAACTGGGAGCAGAGTAAAAATGCCTTCTATGAGGACTGAGGATGAAAAATCTAGGGCCAGAACAGGTCCACTGGGGAGGGAGCTTCGTACAGGTTAATTCTTGTGGAGACAAGTGAAAGGGGCAGATCTGCAGCCTCAGAGGAAGTTCTGGCATTTGAAATCAACCTTAGAGAGGCCCTGCACATTCCCACGTCCTTCAGACCCTTCAACTTCCTACTCCACCCCACATGCTCCACTCCTTTGGGTTTAAAAAAATTCAGGCACTTTTTTACCATGTCACGTTTCTTGATTTTCCTAGACTCTGCATTCTCCAAGTTGTTCCAATTCCTAAATTCTTCTTTTGCACCATTGGGAATTCGTTCGGGCTACAGGGATGCCATGGAAATACAAGGGCCTGGAATGAACCTGCTTGGCTACTGATCTTTTGCTCTCCTTGACTGATTTTTTCATGAGGGATATCATTTGATGTCCAGGTTGTCTACTGCCTTGGTACCCGCCCTCTACAACTTCTGGTTGACATTCTTAGGGCTGTACTTCCTCTCCCAAATCAACCAGGCATTCTGGGCCCATGACCCCTCCCTTTTCTAAAATCCAGGTTTTATTCAGTCTCTGCTTAGAGCTGCATTGCTCCTGGTTGCCACATTTCCTTGTTTCCTGCTAACTGGCAAGTTTGGGTGCAAGTTGCTTTAGAGGACAGAGGTGAAGATTTGGCTCTTCCACAGAAGCCCTGATCCAGCCACAAGGTGCTACCACTGCTCACTCAGATGCCAGACCGGATGCCAAACTCTGTTAAACACTGGCCCTGTCTCTGAAAGCCACAATACCCTGTCTCTGGTCAGCACCCCAATCCCCCCTGCATTCTTTCCCCAGTCTTGCTTTCAAGAACCCTCCTCTGCTCAAGTTCCCTTTCTCTCTAGACAGGTTTCTGCCTTCTGTTTCAATTAGGCCTGGGCAGCAAGTGTTTGAACCCCATCCTCTCCATCCTCTTTCTTATGATTTCTTGGCCCTTTGGGGGTTTTAGCTTTCCTGTCATCTTGGTCTTTTGAGTTTCCACTTGTGTTGGCACCATTCCTAATATTCCCTGACCTAACTCTCCAGTACCTGAAAATTAGGACATTTTTTTCTAGGATTCCAACATTTTGCTCCCTAAAACTTTAGACTGATACACACATACACACACAACACACACAGAGTAGAAGATCTGTTTGTATTTTTGTCATTCTGAATTTAGTTGATAGCCCCAAATATTGGACTCCTTGGGTCTCAGTGTGCCCACAGACAGGCCTTCTCTGAAGTCAACTTTTTCTGATGTGTCTAGGGCTCCTCCCATCCCTTAATGCACACATTTTCTCAAAGACTATGCTTGCAGCTGATTGCATCTCCCATGTCCCCTTTTCCAAGCACCTCACTTTGTCATGTCCTCACTGCCCACTTCTAATTTCCACATACCAATAATCCTTCTGTGTTTCTCTAGAGGGAATTCCACGTAACAGTCCATGTAGCTCGTTCACTGTTCAGATCCCCCTGTACAAAGTGATCATTTCTTGCTAAACTTCTTCATCTGCAGTGATTTGCTGTAATCTATAAGGCAGTCACCTGGCACAAGTGGTTGCTCTCACTTTTTTCTGAGTACAGGAACAGCCAGGAACCGATTGGTACAAAGACAAATGGGGGACTAATAAGGGGGCCCCAGAGCTGTGTTGGGTTCACTATAGCCTCCCTGAGATGAGGCTGAAGGGTGTCCAGAAAATCCTTTTCACCATTAGTTTCACTAGACTACCTTGTCTAAGTATTC
>JAPVLO010002317.1:0-83074 GCA_027257055.1 Cephalopachus bancanus | reverse complement strand
TACGCTTCTCACATAATCTCTTAAAATGAAGGATTGGCCTTACAAAACCTATTGAATTCTGCTGGGTGACACAAGAAAATAATTATTTAAAACCACAACTACCCCATTTCCTGGATTGCCAGATGCTCTGAATCAGTGGAATCCAGGTTGTCCCTGAAACCTTTGCTGGCTTCGGTGGAGCCTCATAACTCTGTAAGGCATTCCAGTTGAATATTGCTTATGTGAATACCTGTAAGAGTAGACGCCTGCATATCAAAGCCCATTCCGGTCTGGCATTCCAATTATACACACACACATACATACACACATAAACACATACACGCACACACACAAAAGACACACAGAGGCAGATTTTGATTGAGCTCATGGGAAAAACCCACGAAATCTACTCTAGGCTTCATTGTGTGACATACTTTGTCAAGTAGATCTATAGAAAACAAGTCACCATTGGACACTTGGGAAGCACATGCGTGTTAAAATCCACCTGTTCTCATTTGGGAGACCTGCAGATTTCCCAGGAGAAATGAATATGCAGTCAGTGAGGGGGGGTATTGACCTTGATCATGAGCTTGTGGGTGTCAGAGACATCAAATTGCTCTACTGTCTTTGACATTTTGACTGTCATTTCCCTTGGATTTTCCCAAGTTCTCCTCCTAAGGCAGAGTTTGTGCATTGCTACAAGTTCACTTATATCTAGATTAATTACTTTGGTAAATTGGTACTTGCAGGGCATGTGAGCATTACAGTCTCACAGTTGAATCTCATTTAAATTCAGTGAACATCTTCCTCTGGGCTGTGCACTTTACAATGTGTCTCCTGTGCTCAAGCACATTTTAGCTATTTACTGTACTCCCCACCCGAATTCAACATCTCCAATATTGCATTGAATTTTAACCCTATTAGGTACTTTAATGTATTTGAATGACAATGGAATCCTGGGTGTTGGAGGACTAGAATCAGGTAAATTTTCCTTTTCCATATAGTCTTAAGTCTGGAGAAATCATTTTCCTGTAGATTTTGCTAGAGATTGTTCCTGGTATTTTTATTAGTTACTAGTCCATCCTAATTCAGACCCAGAAAGAATAGACTTATATTGTTTCCTGGAAGTTTTTCAGGTGTGGGACCCCAGGAGGTCTCACATCATGCCAGTTCTTACTTATCCACTAGAAATTAATATTAATTTTGACATATGAACAAACAACTAGTTTTTCCTCAGAAGGTTCTCTTATAGGTAAACAAGACTCGCCTATAATTCAGAAGTGCCTGTCTGTTAGTAAATATATATATGCCATGCTAGGGAGATTACTTGTGTGATTCTTAGCAAAAGAGCTTCACGTCTAATAGTTTGAGGAAGCAATAAGTACATGATGGATAGAAGAAGCAGTTGCCCTAAAATAATGCCTAGGTGTATTGCTCTCTATGCCCTGTATCAGTGGAAACAGTAAGTGACCTGAGTTTATGGAGGATGTAGTGGTGGAGAACAGAGCACAATCAATCCCTCCTCAATGTGTGACCTAGGTTGCCTCCTTGTCCCTTTGAGTTTTATTTAATATGATGTAAATCTGATACAGAAGCAGTAAATTTAACTGACACCCATAAAAATGTGATATATTAAATTTTAAAATCTTTATAAACACCAATGATCTAAGAGAATGCAAAGCTAATTCGAGATTTTCTTAATAAAAAAATTAAAATCGATTAAACACAATTCTATGTGCAAAAAACTGCAATACCTCAATTGAAAAAGTGAATAGATGTTTAATAGAAGAGTACATAAGTGAAAGAAAAACAAACAAACAACAAACTAAATGAAAGACCATTCTATATGTTACAATAAGAGGAGAAAAAATCAAATAAAAAAGAATGAAGAATAAGGAACGTTAATAATAAACTGGGGACTCCACAAAGTAAACCAATGTGTGTGTGTGTGTGTGTGTGTGTGTGTGTGTGTGTGTGTGTTGTGTATAATATATAATATATAATTTTAATATATATATGTATATTGCAGCTGTTATATAAAAGGATGAGATATAAATTTGGGAAGGGAGGGAGGAAGAAGAAGAAGGGAGGGAGGAAAGAAGAAGAAGAAGAAGAAAAAGGGAAGAAGGAGGAAAGGGGGAAGAAAAAAGGAGGGAGAAGGGGGAAAGGGGGGAAAAAAGAAGAAGAAAGGAAACCAACCGTAAAGACTATTAAAAGACGAGGACCAAGCTCACCCATATTTTCATGTACATGAGCTATCATACAGTTACCCACTCAGGAGCATCCTGAGAGAATGTTGAATGATTTCAAATTTTTCCTTCATCAATCATCATGTGCTTAGCAAATTTTCCTTCCATTTTCCTGCATGCTGTAAGACTTTGAATCCCAAAATGCTTTTCAAACACTTTCACCAATACAGATCTCAGACTTTAAAGATATCCAAGAAACAGTTGTGCTTTCTGCTCCTTTGTTGTTCCTATTCTTTCATTTATTTAAAATTATCTGGGGGCATCAGCGATGACAGGAGTGACCAACTTAAACATACAATTTTCTGACCTCTGCCTGATTAAGCCAATCACAAGCTTGTTCTGCCCAGTGTTATACAGGGGTTTGGGAAACCCAACGGGATTTTTTCCCTGATACAAGGAGGGCGATAGTAGAGGAGGCCTGGGTCAGCAGGTTTTTGGCACACAGTACACAGTTCTGTCCTGCAGTAGAGCCTGTGTCATCTGAAATTACACTTGTGCAGGGACTGTTCACAAAAGATTGGATGCGTGATGAACTAGAGAATGGTGAGCGGTTGGGTTCATTGATGGCCAATCTTTATTGAGTATCTCCACAGCACTAGGCACTTGGAAAACCCTGGAGAAAAGTAAGCAGGAATCATAACCTAAGTTAATGTTGGGTTAAGGCTAGATTTTGTGGGAGTTAGACAGTGAAAGACAAAAGTTATGCTTGTGGGTTTCTGGAGGACAATGGATAAAAGCAGGTGGTAGGGAGGGATCAGTACTACATCTAAATGGTCCTCATTATTCATGAGAATTGTTCAGGTGGAAGTTGAGAGGCACATCTGAACATACAGTCTCCAGACTTATTGTAGGGGCCCTGGAAAGAAAATGAACCAATAGGGCTTTGATGGATTTTTAACTTGGAGCTGTTTCCTCCTCAAATTTATGGGGAAATGTGGGTGATCAGCATATCAAGGTTATAGGGAAGCATGCCTTTAAAAAATTATTTTAAAGATGTGGAGTAAAACTCAGGATTAGGTATACAAATGGTTATTGTATAGGTAAAGTTTGGATCTGTCTTTGGTCCCCACGTTGCCTGGTTTGAGATCAGGTAAACTTATTGATGATGTAACCCATGCTCCCTCCCCTGGCAGTGTTCAGCTTCTCCCAATCCCTTTTCTTACAGTATTATAATAATCGTTCTGCATCCACTTATGAGTGAGAAAAAGTGGTACTTAATTATTTGTTTCTGTGATAGATCAATGAGTATTATAGTTTCTAAATCCATCCAAGTTGATAAAAGTTTCATAATTTTTTACTCCTTTATTGCAGCAAAATTTTACATTGGGTATATATACCACATTTTATAACTCCAATCTACTTTTGGTGGGCAACACGGTTGATTCCATGTTTTTTCCATTGTGACGGTACTGAAATATACATGTGTGTGCAGATATCTATTTGTCGAATAATTGAAGGCCTCCAAGTTAAAGCACCAGCAAGTTGCCTTTTTGAGACACTGTGATTCTTGGAATAGTGTTTGATATCTTATAAAAGTAATGGCTCATATATCCTCTTCCTCTCAATGTGTGACCCTGAGGATGTGACATGATCTCTCAATTTTTCTCTTTGAAAAGTTATAAATTGGGAATTGTGGTGACATTATAGATAAACTCCCTAATAGGAGTTCAGCAGTGGTGGATATTCTCTTTACTAAGGTCAGTACCGTTACCATCCCTAGTAACCTGAGAGGACCTCTGTGAGTTCTAACTGCTAGAGTGCACAAGGGACACAAGTCCTGCCTTGGCAGGTCACACCTTTGATAAGGGCAGGTGGAAGATGCTCAAGCCTAGTTTGCTCACACCTAAATGAACCAATTCAAATTGATCTGTGTTTGAAAAGCCCTTTCCATTATTTTCTTACATGAAGAAAGCAGTGAATACGGAGTATTACCACGTGGCTTTTCAATATTCATTCAGTAAATTAAGCAGTAAGTAATTTATTTCATGAATGTGATAGCAAGGGAGTCATCCAATTGAGTGAATCAGATTAACAGGACAAACTAGATCCTTTGTCAGAACTTATACAAGTTGACTTACTTTATTTGGACAACACAGGGAAGGGACAGCCTCAACATCCAAAACCAGATGAGAGAACACACATCATCTAAAATTATTGAACAAGTGGTTTATTGGGTCTTTGTTTGAGCAGTTGCAGAAGCACTGTTTCATGCCTTCAGGGGAATAATGAACTTGTTACATAATTAATATGGACCCTCACTCACAGATCAGGAAATATAGTAGGTGGGCACACGTTGTAGATTTGAATGAGTTTCTAGGTTATGCTCATCCTGAGAAAATAATAATCATGGTGGAAAAACAAATATCTAGTGACCTTTGTAGGTTTTATTAGCAACAAATGTGTCAGGCCATTAGATTATGCTATAATGCTCATGGAAAAACCAAAACTATTTGTCCCAGGGGACAAAAAAGCAGAGATAAAGATTTAAAGGAGATGTCCTTTAATGTCATCAGAAATGAGTAGGCCAAGAAAAATCAGTTATCATGTCTAGAAGAAGAATTAAATGAAGCAGTAGATATGATGGTAAGATTTAAGATAAGTTCCATCTGACAGCTCATTTTCATCTCTGCAAAGTGTTTAGAAAAGAAACTAAGGACAGAGTATGAACTCAGAAAATTGGAGGCCAGCTTTTTTTTTTGGAAAAAAAAGAGTGTTTTTGGTTAAAACTTCTGGGAAAATTTTTGTTATTTTGAGGTGAAAGTGGTTTTTCAGGAAAATTTCCGTTCCCAGGTTTAAAATTTGGAAGGGGGTGAAAAAAAATTAAAAATTTAAAGGAAGATTTTGTTTGTTTTTTTCCCCAATTTAATCTTTGAAAACTTCCATTCTCCCCCCTTTTATAGACCAGAAATGTCTGGTGTCATTGCTACATTCTTGTTATGCCTAACAGGATTGGTGTCCATGAGAGCATGTGATCTAATTCTATTCAGGGATGTGGAGAGATGATCTTTGTGGCAATTCTCTTCCTTTAAAGATGATTGCAGAAGAATCTTCTCCTCTCCCTGGAAATTAATTTCCATATATTTGTGTGACCCTTTGATTGAAGTCACCATGTTAACACATGATGGGTGTTAACTGGAAAATGAACTTGAAACCCGAGTTTCTGTGGTTAAAATTAACTACCCAAGTAATTGCCTGGGTCCAGATACTGTTGAGTTTTTCAGGCCTGGAACTCTCACATACAGGCTTCTGATGTTAATTTGTGATTTTCTCATCAATTCAAGTTTCTTTCTCTCTCTCTGATTTCTTTCTTTCTATTTTTAATTTCTTTTCATTTTCTGCTAAAATAGCCTTGCATAATAATCAGGAGGAATGAAGCTAATAATGATTCTTAAATTAATCCCTCTTTCCGTGTGTGGTCTAAATTGAGTTGTGTTACACAGTAGAAAGGACAGCAACATGGCTGAACACCCAGATATCCCTGACAAGAGTTTCATGTTAAAATGGAATATTGTGAAAAACCCATCAATTTATTAGACACCCCTTTTATTGATCTTGATGACATGTCTAAACAACTAAATTAATCAGAAATTTGTATTACAATATAAGTTTTCTTGTAGGATATACTTCTCTGGCTTATGTAAAATCAGGATAGGAGATGCTAATAAATGTATTTTTAGGATTTTCCAGTTAAACATTCACCAGGGAAAACCCATATGCTTTCAGAGTAGTGCATAACTTTGAGATGTTTTGTGGCAAAGGGTTTCTTACATGTTCTGGAAACAGAATCAAAATGGGCATGTTAAGAAACTATTAGAAGCCTCCTCCATCATATTTTTTGATAACATTGAGGCAATAGATAGGATGCAGACTAGAATTTTTAGCCTCAACCGATAAAAACTCATGGGAAACGGAGATAAGCCAAAAGCCTACTACATTAATCAATGTTCAAAGACAGGACATAAGGAGCATTCTGTACTGAAAACAAATTTTTAACAACCTCCCAGGACAGTTCATCACATGCCTTCCTGGAACATAATTAGAAGGCCATAACACTTATATCTCAGGTATGGCACCTGACAAAAGGAAATTGGTTGAACTCCTTGTAACCTGTCCACTGAAAAGTACTAGTTAAGGCCTAATGCAAATGAACTGCATCTTATACATACATTTAAAATTATGGGATGGTGGGCAAAGACAGACAGTGACCTATAGTATCACCCTTTCCACAGGGGGTATATTTTACCGCGAAATGTTTGTAAAAAATTTTTTTTTTTTTTTGCATACTTTGTAAAATAGAAAACTACTCCCCCATTGAAAATAATATAAAAGGTCCTTGCTTTGTTTAAGTAACGCTATTTAGCTACTCCATTTCAACCCCACTGCATCTTCTTTAATTTGGCATGTACTGCTTTGGTCCTACTGCTAAAAACAAGCAAGCAAACAAAGAAACAAAAAACAAATGTAACCCTGCTCTTTGTTTTAGTTTCCCTTTGTCTTTGTGATTTTTCAATCTACTTCTTTGTTCATGGCACAAAATCCTGGTCTCCTCCTAGGATTATTCACCTGCTCTGCAACAATACGAAGGAAAAAGTCAGTGTAAGCAGTGATTCATGGAAGCTTAGAAACTGACCCATCACATCATCGTCACACACCTGTGCCTTAGCCTGGGTTATAACATCATCTGAGGCCTCTGAATATAAAAACTTCTGAGAGATTTAACGACATCATGAGAAAAGTAATGGTTATCCCATGTTTTTTGTCTATAAAGAATTAAAATATGGAATTGTGTGAATTACTCAAATAATATGTGCCAGATTATTACAAATGTGTATTATTTGTATTTTGCCATTAAGCAACTCTACCTGATTTAGAAAACTCGAATACTTTCTTAAATAAACACCTTGGGGAAACTTAAGGACAGCAAGGGTTGATTCTTGCTCAAGTGCAAAATTACTTAGAACCAAAATTCTGGAAAACTGTAATAGTGTATGTCACCAGGAACCAAGTCGCAAGAACCATTTGGACACATTAGGTAAATATTCTCCAGCTTCCACTCATTGGTGGATTTTCATATATTTTATTTACATTGTAACTGTTTTAACAATGACTTCAGCTAATTACTTGACAGAAGACCACGGTCCTTTCAGTTGATGAAAACCTGCTTATTTTGTGTGTCAAAACTATGATATGCCAACCGTTAACAGGAATCTTTTTTTAAAAAATTATGTAATGTATGACCGAAACGCAAATGCTCCATTAATTCTACTTTTCACAATCTTCCACAGAAATTTAAAAACGAGCATTTTTACATCAAAATTATGGAATTTTAAGAAATTCTCAAATCCCTTGGCACATATAATCCACTAGCACCATGGCATTGTTATTCACTGGTTCTAGGACACAAGCATGATTGCCTGTGACTCAGTTGCTGGAGGATAAATATTGAGATTTTCCATCTGGTACCATCCTCTGTCCTACTGTATTTAGATGTGACCAAACATTGAGAAGAACTCACGTATGATGACCACTCCTCTCCCTAATAGTTTGTTTTTGGCTACATATTTTTATAATTATCAACTTCAATTTTCAGCAGCCTCTTACTAGAAGTCTCTCACAAGAAGACACTGTGTATTCAGTATAGTACCAAGAGGAATATTGCCTTTGAAAAACTGGAAAATATCAGATCAGATATTTATGTCAACAGGGCAGTGAAACTCCAGGGAGTTCATGCTTTGTTTCTCACAAGCTCTAGGTGGAATGCCGGATTCCACACATTGGAATCTACTCTAATAAAGTTAATTTTGACGCTACTAAATGAACACTCCAGTCCTCACAGAAGGCTCTCATCTATGAAAACCTATATTTATACTGATCTCTGCAACCCAAGGTAGTCTCCACAACAGACTTTTTCATTAGTTATCCATGAATGCAAAATGATTCTCTGTGTGCTTTTGTGTGAGTGTTCTGTAAATGCACTACGTTTCAGTCTATCTTCATTGGAAATATGGTAAGTTCATCATTTGTGGACTCTCACTTCATTGGATGTAAAAGCCTATCAACCATGTGATGGTCAAAAGCTGCCTCCAAGAAACATACTCATAATTAGAATGAACAAGTTTGAGACTCCTCACTTGTCGTAATGATCCTTCACTCAGTAAAGGTATTTCTAGGACTGAAAACTCAACAGTTTTATTTACATGATTCCCCTTTTGTGAGTTATCCTCTCTCTTTTAGGCTGTCTCTCAGTTCCCTCTATCTGTTTCTATGTGTCTCTAGTTAGTAATATGGTCTTCACTCTCAAGGATACAGCTGTCCCCCCTTTTTTTTTGGAAAGGTTTTCTGAAAGACTTGTGTTTTGGGAAGGTGGAAAAATCGAGCCAGACAGACTATGTGAGACCCTGTGTGAGAGAGTGAGTGTATCGAAAATTTTGTGTAAATGCTGGTGAATGAGTGGGAGTGTGAGTGACTGTCTAAGTGAGTGCTAGCGAGCTAGCAGCCAGGGCTCTCCTGATGCAGTCACTGGTACCACAGCGACTGGACTTGGACTCTAGCGATTACCAGCAGGCAGAATCCAAGGGCCATATACTCTCTTTTTTTAAATCAAGTAACTTCCCTGTGAAGAAAATTTTGGGGAAAGAGACTGTCTAAGTGGGGCTTGCAAGAGGATGGCTAGGTCCCTAGTGCAACAGCCAGTGCCGCAGCTTCTCTACATCATCCCTGGCTCTTCCCAGGTCACAGAAGCTGAGCACCATTGCTTTTTTTAAAAATAAAATGGACAAGTTTCACTTTGATAAAGCTGAAGCAAAGAACTGTCGCCCTAGGTTCTCCCTCAGCATTGAATTAGGAGACAGACGACCAGCTCCTGGCTTTGCATCACCACTTTAGCACATGACAGGGCTCTTGCAATGGCTGCAGAGGGATTACAGAAACAAATTACCAGGAAGAGGACAAGAGAGGTACCCCACCACCATCGTGAAGTTTGGGCAGGAAATTGCTCAAACTTGCTCACCATGGAGCAACAGACCCAATCTCTATGACTGGTGGATCAACAACTCAGGGATTGAACGTGGCCCAGAGAGAATATCCTGGGAGTACAAACTTCAGAGGGACATAAGTGCTTAGTTCCAGGTAAACCACCCCTTACCCTGATCCAGCTGTGGGATAAACGGTGTGGCCATAAAAGGATGAGGAAGGACTCCAAAGAGATCAGAGGTGAGTGTGGGGCTGACCCCAACCCGCTGCTCTCCAGCAATCCTCTGAACTTCAGACCCACAAAGCAAGTCCTCAAAGCCAAAAAACAACAGGCAAACAAAGAAAACACTTTGTAAATACCACATGACAGGGAGAAACAATCACATTTCAATAATCAGTCTGAATGTGAATGTACTAAATGCACCACAGAAAAGACACAGAATGTTAAACTGGATAAGAAACCATGACCCAATTAATTGCTGCATCTAGGAGATTCATCACATCACAAAGGATGCACACAGTGAAAAGTTAAAGGATGAGATACAAATTTCCAGGCAAATGGACTACAAAAGAAGGCAGGAGTCACAATCTTAATATCAGACAAAAGTAACCATTAAGCTATCAAAAGTTTAAAAACATGCTAATGGACACAACGTATTAATAAAAGGCTCAACCCAACAACAAGCAATAGCCAACTAAACATATATGCACCCAACACAGGAGCACCAGAATTTATAAAGCAACTACTAAATAAACTTAAAAAAATACATTGACTTTATCTTTAATACTTTTTTTTTTTAAAATTGTGGGGTACAGTTAAGGGTTAGGTAAACAAATATGCATTGTGCAGGTACCCTTCTTGATGAGGTGTGCCCCCATCCCCAGACATATATTGACTAATGTTAATCCCACCTCCCTTACCCCTTACCCCCATAGTTTCCCAACACTATTATAGCAGTGTACTTGAATACCCCACTTACAGCCCTAGATAGATTACTGAGACACAAAACAACAAGGATATCCAGAACCTAAGCCTGGCTCTTGACCAAATGCACTTAATAGATACCTACAGATTATTCCATCCAACAGCTAGAAAATACACATTCTACTCCTCACCACATTAAACATACTCTAAAATCAATCACATTCTTGGTCATAGATCAAGCATAAACAAATTTCTTAGATTGGAATCTTGCCATGCACATTCTCAGATCACAGCGGAATAAGAATAAATATTGACACCAACAACATTTCCCCAAAATCCACAAGGACATAGACACTAAACAGGATGATGCTGAACAACTACTGGGTCAACTCTGAAATCAAAGCATAAAATAAAAGCTTCCTGGATACAAATGAACGTGAAGAAACATCTTACCAATACTTCTGCGATGCCATGAAATCAGTTCTAAGAGGGGAATTTATATCTCTATGAGCTCACAAAAAGAAAACAGAAAGATCACATGTGGAGAGTCAAAAACATCACCTACAGCAGCTGGAAATAGAAGACCACCAAAACCCCAACTTTCGCTGAGGGATCCAAATCACCAAAATAAGAGTCCAAATTTGGGTCATAGAAGAAAAAAAAAAAACAAACATGTAAATCATTAACAAAACATAGAAGAAAAAAATACATGTAAATCATCAACAAAAAAAAAAAACTGGTTCTTTGAAAGAATTAACAACATTGATGGGCCCATAGCCAAAATGCACAAGAAAGGAGAGAAAATGCTCAAATAAACACAATCAGAAATACAAAAGATCAAATCAAAACTGATGCTTAAGAAATGCAAAAGATAGCCGGACTTGGTGGCTCACCCTGTAATCCCGCGCCTTTGGGAGGCTGAGGTGAGTGGATTGCCTGAGCCCGCGGTCTTGAGACCCACCTAGGCAGCCAGATCTCATCTCTACAATAAATCAAAAAAATCAGCCGGGCGTGGTAGTGCATGCCTGTAATTCTGGCTACTGGGAAGGCTGAGGCGGAAGGTTTGCCGGACCCCGTAGGCGAGGCTGCGGGGGCCCGGGAAGCGGCCACTGTACTCCAGTCTGGGCAACCGAGTGAGACAAAAAACTCAAAAAAAAAAAAAAAAAAAAAAAATGCAAAAGATTATCAGAGATTACTATGTACACCATTATGAAACAAACTTGATAACCAAAATGAAATGGAGGACTTTCTGACATCACAGAATCTCCCCAGGTTGAAACAAGAAGACATTGAGACACTCAATAGACCAATAACAACCCAGGAAATTGACTCAGTTATAAGAAAACTACTTCCAAAAAAAAAAAAGAAGACAGAATGAATTTCCAGCCACATTCTAGAAAACGTATAAGAAGGAGCTGATACCTATTCTATTTAATTTTCCCGTAATCATTTTACGAACATAATATCACACTGATACCCAAACCTGGTAAAGATCGCCCCCACTGAGAAAAGAACTACATGTCAGTACACCTTAAGAACATAGATGCCAATGTCCTCAACAATATTCGAGGAAATTGGATCCAAAAACACATGTCAGAAAGCATCCACCATGACCAAGTAAGATTCATCCCCAGGATGCTGGGCTGGTCCAACATTTGCAAGACCATAAATGTGATTAAATACATCAACAGATGTAAAAATGAAAACCCACATGATTATCTCCATTAAACGCAGAGAAAGCTTTTGATAAAATAAATCATCCCTTCTTGAAAAAAACCCTCAAAGACTTAGCTATAAAAGGAATATGCCTCAAAATGGTAAGTGCCATCTATGATAAACCCACAGCTGCCATATTGCTAAATAGACAGAAACTAGAAACATTTCCCCTGAAAACTAAAGAAGACAAGGTTGCCCACTCTCACCCCTCTTGTTAATATTGTGTCAGCAGTCCAGACTTGGGAAATTTAAAAAAAGATAAGGAAAACAGGGGAATACAAATAGGAAAAGAGAAATCAAGTTATCCCTCTTTGCTGATAATATGATCCTATACCTGGAAAGTCCAAGTGACTCTGTCAAAAACATGTTTGCACTGATAAAGGACTTTGCGAAGTCTCAGGTTATAACATAATCATATAAAAGTTAGTTTCATTCCTATACACTAACAACAAGCAGGGAGAGACCCAAATTAAAAGAGCAATCCCATTCAAAATATCCAAATAATAAATGAAATACATAGGAGTCTTCCTAATCTGAGAAGTGAAAACCTTTACTATGAGAATTACAAAACTCTACACAAAAAAATCAAAGAAGACACAAAAATATCCAATGCTCATGGATAAAAAGAATCAACATTTTAAAATGAACATCCTACCAAAGGCAATCTACAGATTCAATGAAATACTCATAAAGTTACCAACAGCTGAGCTTGGTGGCTCAGCCTGTAATCCCACGCCTTTGGGAGGCTGAGGTGAGTGGATTGTCTGAGCCTGCGGGTTCGAGACCCGCCTGGGCAGGTGAAACCTCATCTCTACAATAAATCAAAAAATAGCTGGGCATGGTAGTTTGCACCTGAAATTTCCCGGCTACTCAGAAGGCTGAGGTGGAAGGATCGCTGGAGCCCAGCAGGTCGAGGCTGCAGGGGCCCGGGGAGCGGCCACTGCACTCCAGTCTGGATGACAGAGTGAGACTCTGACTGAAAAAAATAAATAAATAAATAAAAATAAAGTTACTAACATCATTCTTCTCAGGTCTGGAAATTCATATGGGAACATAAATGACCACAAATACCCAAAAAAGGGTCCTTAGCAATAGAAACAAATGGGGAGGTATTCCTTTTCCAGACTTCAAACTTTACTATAATGCTACAGTAATCCAAACAGCCAGGTATTGCTACAAGAACAGGCACAAAAACAAATGGAACAGGATAGACAATCAGGACGCAAAGCCTCAAATCTTTATCCAACTCATCTTTGACAAAGCCACCAACAACAACCACTGGCAATAGGAGAATCTATTCAGTGAATGGTGCTGGGAAAACTGGCTGACCAAATGCTGAAGATTAAAACAGGAACCCTACCTTTTGCCATACATAAAAATTAACTCTAAATGGATCAAAGACGTAAACATAAAACCACAAACTATAAGAATTTTAGAAAACACAGTAGACACCCTTATGGAAATTGGAATTGGCAACAAGTTCTTATTCAGAACGCTAAAGGCCAATATCTTAAGAAAAAAGACAGACAAGTTGGACCTCATTAAACTAACCAGCTTCCAAAAAAGAATCCACCATGAGATCGGGGATACAGCCCACAGAATGCGAAAAAAAATATTTGCCAACTGTTTATCTGAAAAAGACCTACCATCTAGGATCTACACGGAACTCGAACTTGTTGAAAGTAAAAATAAATAAATAAATAAAACAGCCCCATTAAAAAGTGGGCAAAACACATGAATAGACATTTCTCAAAAGAAGATATATGGCCAGCAAACACACAGATGAAGAAGTGCTCAGTCTCACTCATCATCAGAGAAATGCACATCAAATCCACACTGAGATACCACCTAACCTCAGTAAGAGTGGCCATCATTAAGAAAAACAAACAACAAGAGATGCTGGCACAGATGTGGCATAAAGGGAACCCATCTACACTGCTGGTGGGAATGTAAACTACTGCAACCTCTCTGGAAAACAGGGTGGTGATTTCGGGAAGAATGAGAAATTGACCTTCCATATGACCCAGCAATCCCCTATTGGGAATACACCTAGAGGAACACAAATCATTCTACAAAAAAGATAACTGCACACGTATGTTTGTTGCAGCTCTATTCACAATTGCAAAAACATGGAACCAGCCATGTTGCCCATAAAAGCTGGACTGGATAAAAAATTGCGGTACATTTACAAATGGAATATTATACAGCCATAATGAAAGACAAACATATGGACATCACAGTAATTTGATGGATTTGGAATCGATCATACTCAGTGATCTATCCTACCATAGTATCAGAACAGAGTACCATATGTTCTCACTCATAAGCAGACATTGAACAATTAAATACAATAAGAAGGGGACTGGAAGTAGCTGGAAACTCTCAGGGGATGGGTTTGTGATTGGCAGTTGAGGGAAACTCCCAAAGGAGGGAGTGGCATCCTCATTAACAAGGGTACCTGCATAATCAAAGTTTGTATACCTAACCCTGAATTATACGCCACATTTTTAAAGGAAAAAAAATGGGAAAAAAGGGAAAAAAAAACTTGTATTTTCAAATTTATTCTCCAATATTAGACTCTATTCTATTATATCTAAACCTGGCACAATATTTTAAGACACTCATCCATTACGTCAACACTTTCAAGATTGTATTAATGTTGCCTTCTTACAATATATTCCTAAAATCCTGTTTGTAGTCTAATCTGGATTATTTTTTGCAGGAAACATCAGACATAGGCAACGTCTAAACCTTACTGAAAGTGACTAACTATACAATGTTGACAACAAATGCAGCAGAGACTCCAGTGGGCCAATTCTTAGGACTTCAAAGAAAAAATGAGCCGGGGTACATGTTTGCTTTGTGATAATAATTTTAGGCATCAAGGACACATTAAAAAGGGTAGCATCATTCCAGGCTTGGGCCCGTAGTCTCTGTGCACTTGTTCTAACAGAAGTAATTTATAGTAAGTTTAGGACAGTCTTTGTGAAAAGCTGCGATTTTCCAGTCTTTTCGGATAGTTCTTGTTAATCAGGGAAAATGTGTCGGGATCTCTTTCTTCATGGCTTCCCATAATGCCATGTGTCAGGGTTTTAACACAATTGACTTCATTTGGATTCTGACCACATGCTCAAGGGCTTCCTAAATCTACTGGTGAGAAAGGTGACACTGTGTCGGTTTGCACAGCACAGGTCAATTCCACATCCACACACTATTTTGAACAAAGAATCTCTAGATATTGTCCCAATCAGAAAAAATTTTACAGAAGTTCCTGCCCTGAGATCACTGGAAAAAACTCCCTGTTCTCCCTGGGCTTCCTCAGGACTCTCACCATGGAGTCAGTGGTTAAGGTTTACCTTCTTTCTGAGTGGAAATCTGAATTTTGTGTCTGTGAGAGACAATATGTCCTCGTATTGTGACCCCTTTTCTATTTAGAGATCACTTTGACAGGAACAGACATCTAAAATTAGAGAGGTTCCCTGGGGAAACTCTCAGGTGGGGAGGGAAAACACAAACCCTAAAAGGAAACCACCCCTTAACCTCCATTTGCAGTTTCCTCTGGGCTTGATTCTGATCAGTGAATCCTGCCTATCACCTGCAGTTGATTTCAGCCCAGAGTCCATGCAGGGAAGTTTGTGTCTAGGCTCCCTCTGACATCTCCTTACTGTGCCTCTCACACAGAAATATGTGGCTGTGTCCTCAGCTTTCAGACTGTTAATTTGTAGATTCAGCAGGTTCTTGGCGTTGTCTCTGGAGATGGTGGATCGGCCCTTCACAGAGTCTGCATAGTATTTGCTACCACCATTATCGCTAATGGATGAGACCCACTCAAGCCCCTTCTCTGGAGCCTGGCGGACCCAGCCCATAGCATAACTACTGAATGTGAATCCAGACGCTACACAGGAGAGTTTCAGGGATCCCCCAGGCTGGACCAAGCCTCCCCCAGACTCCACCAGCTGCACATCACAATGGACCCCTGTAAACACAGAGATGTCTTGATTAGAAACTGTCACAAAAGTCTTCTGTTTCCATTCGTTTCCACTCACAAAATCAATATACACAGTTTTCCATGAATTACCTTTTAAAACAGTCACAAGGAAAATCCAGCTGAGAATAAACTCCATGGTGAGTCCTCTGTGTTTAATTCTTGTCTCTGAATGGGAACACCTGGGAATCCCAGGGCTTGGGCTCCTCTCCCGCAGCTTGAGAGTCGGGGCTGGGCTGGTTATCATTACTCAGTTTGAGGGTCTTATTTGCATGTCTCCTGCTATATAACAAGCTCTGGGTGGGGTGGCTCAGAGAGGCAATCCTCCAGTGCAGATGAGAGGAACCTGGAGGAGTTCATTGTCAATGAAAAGATTTTTAAATATGTGATTTCTTCCTATGCAATTTCTTGGTAACAAAACTAATACCTATTATTTTATTTTTACATTTATACACTATGGAGGTATGTTGTTTTTCAACGTTACCTTAATTTTCTAGTGTAACACTGGAAACCACAGAGGTTGGAGGTGTTATGTTATGTGGCCAGGAGCATATTATGATGATAGTCCACTGTCTGAGCATATGCTTCTCATTACTGGATATAACGAATTTCCTCAACCTAGTCCAAGAGACACTGGCATTAATAGTTTGGATGACTGAACTAGTTTTCTATACTGAGAATAGTTTTTGCTTTTACAACATTCTCCAATTTTCTTTAAAATGTGGAGAAGTTTAGAACTCATGTAAGTGTATTTTAAGCAGTCTCTCTCATTTTAGATATATTTATTTATTTTTAACTGCTCTTTGTTAATCTGCTGGTAATTTTCACCTGTAACAAACTTACTGAATTTAGCTGTCATGTAATAAGTTTTATTTAAAATTTACATTTGATGAATATTGACACATGCATAGTCCTGCACAGCCGTCTCCACAAATTAGTGTTCACAGTCATATATTTAGACAGAAAATTTAAATTCTGATTTTGTCATTATTAATGGAATTTGAGTGACTATTGTTAACAATGATAAATTGTATATTTCAATACAGCTAGAAGTGATATCTGAAATATTTGCAGCACAAATAAATGAAAAATTTATGAGCGGTTAAAAATTTTAAATATCACAAAGAAAGAGAGGAACCCTAAATATCCCTACTTGTTCTTTATTCATTCTATGCAAGTATCAAAATATCATTTTCCTGTGGAGGAGAAAATCGAGGATGACACATGTATCAATATTCATCAAATGTAAATCTTAAATAAATGCATTGGAGGTAGAGACTAATCTGCAGGACCTCTAGCTTGTGGGAGAATCGAGGAGGGAGAAAGCTGGAAGTTCATCTGATGGTCGGAGCCTGGCATTTCTCACTCAGCATCATGTCTGTAAATTCAACTGTAAGGTGCACATCAATAGTTTTTATTGTCATTACTTAACAATATTCAGTTTTTCAAGGTCATGGATTATTTCAAATTTGAAAAACTTTTGTAGCATTTCTAGTTTTTTTTTTTTTTCTTCTTGAGTTGGAGACTCACTCTATTGCCAAGGCTGGAGTGCAGTGACACACTCATGTCCACCCAGTATCAACCAGCCGGCCTTAGGCAAACCTTCCACCTCATTCTTTCGAATCGCTGTAACTACTGGTGCACACTAGCATGCCCTGCAATGTTTTTGATTGATTGTAGAGATGAAGTCTTCCCAAGTTGCCCAGGCTGATGTCAAAATCATGGGCTGGGGTAATGCCCCCACCTTGCCTCTGAAAGTGCTGGGATTACAGGCTTGAGTCACCACGCCCAGCCTCTAGTTTCTAACATCTATAAATTGTATAAATGTTTGACTAAAAGTGTGTAAAAATGTCATTATTCATTTGTAGCAAATACTCCAGAGTAGATTTTGGGTCATGTGTTAAGGACATGCTTAACTTTAAGAGAAGGTGTTCATTGCATTCCAGAGGGGATGCTTCATTTTGCATTACACGGAAATATTTTAGGCTGTAGGGCCTACCATGTTCACAGACACTGGTGCCATCAATATTTATTATTAGTTGAGCCATCTATAAAAGTGAATCTGTGGTACACTGCCAAGGGACAAAGGGAGTCATGTAATAATACAAAGCTTACCTTATCCTTTATCAAGGACAAGAAGGAGGCTCAAGCTTTAGCTGCACATATATTATTTGTGTACTTAATCCTAACTTGTACTCCACATCTTTATAATAAAAATGGGGTAAAAAATGTGTCGTGATGTCTCAGGTCATCTTCATATCAAATTTTTTAATAATTTATATTTTTATTATGATATTGTGGGGTACATTTAAGGGTTAGGTATACAAATATACTTCATTCAGGCACCCTTGTTGATAAGAGGTGTCTCCCCATCCCCAGACAGGTATTTACTGCCATTAATCCAAACTCCCTTCCCCTCCCCCCATAGTTTCCCACCACTGTCAGTCATTTTCTTATAGTATTACATTGGATGCTGAAGGTCCACTATATGAGTGAGAACATGTGATACTCAGATCTTTGTTTCTCTGAGAGGTCACTCAGTATTATGGACTCTAGTTCCATCCAGGTTGCTGCAAAATTCATGATATTGTTCTTTTTTATGACTGTGTAGTATTCCATCATGTATATGTACCACATTTTTTTAATCCAGTCCTCTTTTGAAGGACAGCATGGTTGCTTCCAGTTTCTTGCTATTGTGAACAATGCTGCGATAAAAGTACTTGTGCAGGTATTTTTTTATAGAGTGATTTGAGTTCTTCAGGGTATATTCCCAGTAGGGGGATTGCAGGGTCATATGGGAGGTCAATATTTAGAGCTTTTAGGAATTGCCATACTGTTTTCCACAGAGGTTGTACTACTTTGCACTCCCACCAACAGTGTAGAAGTATTCCCTTTTCGCCAACCCTTTCCAGTCCTCAGCAAAAAAAAAAAAAAAAAAAAAAAACAAGTGGTATCACATTACCCAGAATTCAAACTTTACTATAAAGCTACAATAATCTAAACAGCTTGGTATTGGTACAGGAACAGGCACATAGATCAATGGAATAGAATTGAGATTCCAGAAGCAAAACCTCAATTTCTCAACCAACTCATCTTCAACAAACACTCCACCACCTACCACTGGGGAGAGGAGAACCTATTCAGTAAATGGTGCTGGGAAAACTGGCTGACCACATGCAGAAGATTGAAACAGGACCCCTATCTATCCCCATGCACAAAGGTTAACTCCAAATGGATCAGAGACCTAAATGTAAAACCTCAAACCATAAGAACCTTAGAAAAAGAAGGACATACGCTCATGGAAATCGGAACTGGCATCCAATTCCTGAACAAACTCGAAACCCACAGACCATAAGAGATAAGGTAGACAAGTGGGACCTCATTAAACTGAAAAGCTTCTGCAAAGGCAAAGAAACCATCAAGAGAGCAGGGAGACAGCCCACAGACTGGGAAAAAGTATTTGCCAACTCCATACAATTTTAATGATAAATGATGTTGACATTCTTCTTGTGTCATTTGTATGTCTTCAACGGACTGTGTGCACCAATTGTTTCCTGTTTTATAAATTGATTGTTGCTTATTTTTTACTATTTTCTTTTGAAGATTCTTACATACGCAAGATTTTTATGGTTACATTTTTTTTTTCAGAATATATTTGCACTGAAGCTTGTTCTTCATTTTGTTGACAGTCAATTTAGCAGAAAAACGTATGTAAATTTAATTAGGTTTAACTTTGATCTTATTTTGTTCATGATAAAATTTCATATACAGATTATCAGTAGATTGTTCATAGCATCATGTTTTGAAATAAAGTTGTAAGCCTTTATTTTTCTGGTATTGCATAGGATGACCTGCTCACTCTTGAACCCCATTTATACAGGGTTGCTTGTTTATTTGTTTTTGTGTAGTTAGGAGATGATTTTTTTAAAACTTTGGGCAATTCTGCTTTCATGTTCAAACGTGAACTAGATATTTCATAAGAAACATGGTGAATTTTTTTTTTCATAAAGTGCTTATCAGATCTACAGTGATGTGGTTCCGAATTTAAACTCAGGCAATTTCCTTTTCAAGGGTTGGTCCTTCTCCTTACCTTGTGCATCACCGTGGTCTCCCTTTGTCCCTAATTACCTGTTTGAAACAGCCCTTATCACGTGCATCTTCCTCATGAAAATCTTTGTGTGCTAGCACTAAGAAACACCTTTGCGAGGAGTCATTCAATCTGTTTTATCATTTCATAGTTATTTTACTAGCATATCTTTCAAATATGCTATTTCTTCTTTATCATGAGGAAAGATAGTATCTGCATTTCTGTAATTCCTTATGCTTCCGTATCTATGCCCCCAGTTCAGATTTTCCGCCTCACTACTAAAAAAAGTACAGAGATGTATATGTCTAGACAACACAACAATGCTTCCATGCTGACCATTCTGAGCTCAATCATTCTGATAATCTTAACAATTTTCACAGCTGCCATACAGTGTTATCATTCCTAATCTCACAGTGGTGTGGTGAAACAATAGTTCTATAATAATCAAAGGTGTTCCTTTTATCTATACTTCTATACTGCTGGTGGGAATGCAAACTAGTGCAGCCTCTTAGGAAGCCAGTGTGGTGGTTTCAGAAAGCACTAGAAATTGGCTGCCCATATGAACAAGTAATTCTCCTATTGGGAATAACCCAGGAGGAACTTAAATCATTCCACCATAAAGATACCTGCACATGTATGTTTGTTGCAGTTCTATTCACAATAGCAAAAACATGGAACCAAACATACTGCCCATTCCCAAGCTGGACGGGATAAAAAAAATGTGGTACCTATACACAGTGGAGTATTACACAACCATAAAGAAGAGCAAACATATGATCATTCCTGCAACTTGAGTGGATTTAGAATCTGTCATACTCAGTGAACAATCACAGAAACAGTGAACAAAGTACCATACGTTCTCCCTCATAAGCGGACCTTGAACAATTATCATAATACTGTAAAAAAGGTATTGGCAGGAGTGGGAAACTGCCGAGGAAGGAGGGGCACAGCTCATCAACAAGGGTAACTGCATAATGAACATTTGAATTCCTAACCTGAATTGTTCCCCACATCTTTAAAATAAAAAAATAAAAATAAGCAAAAGCAAACACAAAAAACAAATTAGAAGCTTGTGGTCTATACTGGGTTACATTGCTGGGAATTTTGGTTGTCAACTGCAGAAAACATGACCAAGATGTGGTAAGAGTGACTGATTAAGCAAGCAGTCCTCTCAGATCCATAGTAAATTTCACAGTAATTCATTGAAGACAAATAATGTGTTATCAGAGCTGTAACAGTAACCCATGCTGTCACCTTCCTGCATCAGAGAAGTTCAGTCAAAACTGACTAAAGGCATCAAAATTGACTACTATAAAAATTGTTTTGAACTATGGAAAAAGCTTTTCAGGAAATGTGTTGTATCAAATAGAAGTACTCCAAAGGAGACTGAAGTTTAAACATGTAAGAGTAAATAAAAAACATTTTCTTTTTTTTTCTTTTGAGAATGATTCACACTCAATTGCCAAGACTGGAGTGCAGTGGCACACTCTTGGCCACTGTAGCCTCGACCTGTTGGACTCTGGCTATCCTTGTGCATCATTCGTCCAAGTAGCCAGAACTATAGGCATGTGCTTCAGTGCCCGGCAAATTTTTTATTTAATGTAGGTTCTCACAGAGTTGCCCGGGTGGATCTCAAACCCACGGACTCAGGGAGTCCACTCGCCTCAGCTTCCCAAAGTGCTGAGACTACAAGCTGAATCACCGAATGCAGTCAACAATTTTTTCAGTAAATAAAATCCTGCTTTGTTTGGGTCACCCCGCGTGCAAACTCTGGGTACTGATTCTACAATACCCTCAGTCATGTTTTGTTATATTCTATTGACTCGTGGAGTCCCTTTTCTTTTCCATTTTCTATTTTGCCCACACTGTGATGATCCTTTTTTTGTGTATTTTGGAATACTTATAGATTTTAACAAAAGTTCTCTGTGTGTTTTCCTGTGCAACTTGCCTGTTTCCCACACTGATCTACAGTTTAGTCAAGAGCAGTGTTCCTCTTGACATCAGTGGATTTCACCATCTTTCTTTGCACTTCATGGCCTGTTTGAATCCCAGTCCTATTTCCTTACTGTAAATCCACAGGATTCCATCTTGGTTCCCACCTCGTTATAACTTGAAAGCACTTTATTCTTATCTCAACATGCATTTGTCAGAGTATTTCTTGATTTTCCATATCTCAGAGATTACTGTATTTGTTAACACATGTCATATACCTTAAGATTTCAATATTTTTTACTGGTTTTTTCCAGTTATTTCCTGTAGAGAGCTAATTCTGGACTCTGTTGATATGTTGTAGAGTGATCAACTTGGAAATGATAATTAGCGTCAATTTTATGCTATCTAAAAATATTTGTCTTGAAGAATTTATACATACACATATGTATACATTTATACACACAAATAAATGTATAATTATAAATGCCAAGAAAAATTTAGTAGATATCACATATAGCATATATGCTTTATAATGAATATTATTTCTTATTTTGAAAATATTTAAAACATCTGTAGCTGTCATGGGACACCATCCATTGGGATGTTGTTTCACCAAGGGACAGAATATGTAATAGTTGAGAAACATCAATGACAAAAGTGTAGGTGGAGATGGAGAGGATAAATTGCCCCAGGAAGGACAAAGACCCATGGGGGGCAAAGCCCCTGATAGATGATTGTAATCTTGTGAGACGTGTGCTAGACTGAGAAAAGTCTCCATGTTGGGGCACTGTGTGCCTTTCTGATGGTAAAATCCAATTTTTGGATGTGTATACCCTAACTAAGTTTGTGTTCATGCACATCTTTCCTAATGAAGGGATAATAAGGTAACTTAAAGTGATTTATTTGTGAGAAAGAAAACTATGTCAGGTAGTAACTTGATGTCGAAAGAATTCCTGGGCATCTTTTATTAAATTGTTATCCACAATTTATGGCATGCCTGTCTAAGAAGAAAAGTACTGTTATCTAGTAGTGGAAATATTACCAAAACTTGTCCCAGATTTCCTTGCAAAGGAATTGAGAGGACACATAATTTAGGTGGAACCAAACACAATGGTTCCATTTTTATTTTAGACATTTTCTCACAAGTTTAAAAATCGGTCCTCACCACAACACCCTTTTCTAAAGAATGCAATTTTTAATTGAATAATTTATTCAATCATGAAACAAACTTTCTTCACATTGATTTTGACATCATTATGGTGAGGATGATGATAAAAATGACGAGAATGACGTAGAGGATTATAATAGTAATGATGACTATGGGTCTCAGAAAAATAACCCAAAGTAGAAAGTGTTGATTGTATATTTATTTTTACTGTAGTTTTACTTGAGTCAATCATTCCATGGGTTAGAAATTGAGAAGACGGTCACCTGAGGGTTGCATTTTAACTAAAAGAAAATAAAAAACAATGTTGGCCAGAAACTCTCTTGTTTTTCCTTCTGTTCACGTTGCTCAGTGGTTCAGTATGTTGGGTGAGTTCTCAGATACTACTGGTGGTTTAGCAGTCACCCTGAAGCCCACCCAGGTGGGCTGGGGACTCCACTTTTGAGACGCCCTAGCTTATGGCTTGTGACTGAGTCATTGCTGAACACTGGACCTTGAAACTCCCTTACTGACCACACATTGAGCACTGGGATTCCTTCCAGAAAGGTGACAGGGTAAGCTGTGGGTCCTTCTTTTACAGACATGAGTCAAATTTAAGGAAGTTTAATCCTAGTTTGCCTACATGATGCAGCAATCATGTTCCTAAGATTGTACCTGTCTGACTAATGTCCAAAGAAAATCACTGCATATGGATGTTTATTATATGTCCAAAAACAGATCCAATTTTTTATCCTGATGTATTCAACAAACTCTGAGGCTATATCTGGGAAACAAAGAAGAAATACTTTCCTCTAATGAAACTTACTATGTAATAAGATGACAAAATAGTGTCGGAAAAATTGAGATGGCCTGCATTTCTGATAGTTTTGGGTTGTAAAGTGGAGCTGACGTGTGGTGGACTAATAGGTGTCCAAATAATGAATCCAATAAACAGACCTGAACAGGAGTCACTAGCAGTGGGACTGCTGGAGTTCCCCCGATGGAAAATGCCCTGAGGCTATTAAACTGCATTGGTGTAACTGTAGCCTCTAGTGTGTGCATGAGCAGATTTTCCTTTGAATCTGAGTCGAGCTGAGGTCTGCTCTCACTGAGGAGACAGAGACAGAGGGGGCAAGGACACATACACTCCATTCATAATCTGAACACATGGAGAAAAGGAAATGAAAATGGAAAATGTATGTTCTCCATCCATTTAACAATTACTGAGAAGAAAGGCTACTCTATGACAGGATATTTTACAGAACTGGGGAACGATGCGTTTGAATAAAACAAAATGACACAAATTTTACAGACTGCACATTAACCTTCTATGTACTTTAAGAATATAAACTAAAACCCTGTGTTCTATATTGGAAACCCAAAACATTTTGGCCCTGAGACAACTCCTTACCTGCACTTATGAGAGCACAATGCATCTGGATCAGGCACCAGAAGCTGCTCTTTGAGGTCCATGGCATGTCTTCTGCTGCAGTCTCCCATCCTGTGAGATGACTCACGTCCTGTGAGACAACTGATTCCCAGAAGACAACTGAGCATCCCAGTGATCTGAGGCAGAGTTATTGCTGGGAGTCATGGTGTTCCCTGAGAAAACACATTGACTTGAGGATAATTCAATGATATTCCAGACCTCCCTTGGATTGCCTTTGTACAGCAGAGACTTAGGGCATATCCACCCTAGCTCCCCTTTCTCTATCCTTCACTCAGACACAGAGGTCCATCAAGTTCTAATAGCTTCATCAACCTCACTCTACTCCCCATGCACTTCCTCTCAAAGAGTGTAATTATTCCTTAAAAATTGCCCAGAAATTTAGGCTAGTCTTGGAGTTGGCCTCTTAGAAGTCCATTACTATCAACTTTCTTACCAAAATTATAGATACTATGAGCCAAATCCCACTGTCCAGTATAAAATAAACATGCTGGTAATGAGTTTATGTGTCAACTTGCAAGGCTGTAGTTTCAATTATTAAAACAAAACGAACTTATGTATGCCATAAAGGTATTTATTTGATGCTATGAAATTCTCCCATCAGCTTTCTGCAAGTCAGGAGGATTGTCCTAGGTAGACTGAGTAACTCTTCTTCAAGCCCAGAAAGACAGCAGATGACCACACTGCATGGTGGATGGCAGGTCAAATTTGTCCCAAGATATCTAGGCTGTCTATCCTGATGGCTAATCCTATGGACCACAACTTTTCTAGCCAGACCCCACTTCATTGTCTCCCAGAGCACACAGCACAAGGGAGGGTCTATCCTCAGCTCTTTCCAAAGTCAAGGGTGAGTGAGGTGGAACCATGTCAATGTGAGAAACACAGAGTCATTTCTATATCATTATCTCATCTTGAGAAGACTTCTATTATCGCCTTGGTGACTAATGTCCTCTAGCATTTCCCAAGCAGTCCATAGCAGAAGGGCAGCAGGAGAAACCAGAATGGTGAGAGAGAAGATCCTCTCAGCCTTCCCAGGCCCTGCAGGAGACACAGCCTGAGCCCCCTCTGAGCATCAAGGGCTTCAGCCCTAGGTTTTAGATGAATGAAAAAATTCACCATTTTCAAGGAAAAGAAGAAGGAAAGAGAGGTGTGAGATAAAGTCTTGAAATGAAAAAAAAATGAATTACCCATAAAAAAAAAAGGATATTGGATCAATTCTGAGTTGTTTGCACAGTTTCAAAAAGAAAAGAAAGTAGTATGTGCCACCATTTAGGTTTTTAAGGACACTAGCCCTGCTCCAACCTATTTATGGGCTCAAATCTGACTCATATACTCTATTCTACTCAGGAAACTTCACGGAGGTTCCTGCATGGATCTCTTAGAAAACTCTCCCCACATTGCCAGGGCTTCCTCAGAAGACTGGTCCTGTTGCCATGGGAGGTTTTGTTCAGGGCTAAATCCAATCTCTGACTTTGGTGCAAGTGAGAATGTGTTCTGCATATACAAATAAGAAAACAGACACCAATGATGCATATTTGGGGATGTCAAATTTTACTAAAGAGTTGCAAATCCAGAGAGATTCCAAAGGAACAGATGGGAAGGCAGTCCACCGCTTGTCATGAAACCAGCCCTCAATAACCCTCTTCTGCTTCTGAGGAGGACCTAATGCCCAGTGGTCTGTCGCCCTCTGGTGGTTGGAATCCCTGCAGGAAAATTTGTGTCCGAGCTCATTCTGTCTGTACGGTAATAAACAGCCTCACTCTGTCTGTACAGTAATAAACAGCCAAGTCCTCAAGTTTCAGACTATTCATTTGCAGATACAGTGTGTTCTGGGAATTGTCACTTGATATGGTGAGTCTGCCTTGCCCAGATGCATGTATTCTGTCATGCAACGATGAGCTTTGTTTATTGTTATTTCTTTTTTCTAAATGAGTAAGTGGGAATTTGTTAGAAGACAGAAAAGTTCCCAGAAGTTGAAGGGGATCCTAAAAAGGGTAGCCAACCTTTGTTTCTTATCAGAATAAATCACTCCAGCACCTTCTCTGGAACCTGGAGAACCCATTCCATGTAGTAGTCACTGAATGTGAATCCAGAGGCTGCACATGAGTATCTTGGGGGACTCCATGCTGTAACAAAACTCCTTGATTCCACTAGCTGAACCTCACACAGGACTCCTGCAAACTGAGATGACCTATTCAAACTGTCCAGTATATACTGTTTCTTTTCCTACTTCCACTCACACACTCAATATCTTGAGTTTTCATGCCACAGTCATTAAAACATCGTCAAAGAAAACTCAGCAGTGCCCAAATTCCATAGTGAGTCACCTGTGTTTATTTCTGATCTTCAATTGACAACATCTGATAATCTCAGGACTGGGGCTTCTCTCCAAGACCTGCAGGGTCAGAAATGGGCTGGTTTTCATCGGCAGAGCGAGGACCCTATTTGCACTCCTCCTAGTAGCAAGCCCTGAACTGCGATGCCTCACAAAGGGAAGAGCCCAAAGCAGACAGGATTGATTATTCTGTGATATATAATTAACTCCCTTTGCCCTATTTGGTTTATAGATGCATACAGATAATGTTTGTAGGAGTAAATTTTTCCTCCTCCTACAGATTACAAGTAACCCAGGGTATGAAGGGTCTATGCAATGTGTCCAAGAGCTGCATGTGGTGAGAGTTACTCTCAGGAACTGGGCCTATACTCCTCAGTGCTGAACTCAGCTGCTTTGTGATCCAACTCCGGAATAGAGTGAGTTGTGCACAGTGAGTTTTGCAAAACCTCTTTTATTAAGAACACAAAGTACTTTAAATGTACTCTTCCATATACATAAAATACGTGTAGAAATTGTCCAATTCATGAACATGCAAGTCCATGCAAATATATTATCAGGAGTCTGATGTCATATGCATTATTGTACATCTGTTCACCACTTATTCTGTAACTATCATTCACTTCATATTTGTTCTAACTTAAATACCATATAATTGACATATAATAAGTTTCACATACTAATGTGTTAAAATGATAAATATTGACATACCCATCATGACTCTCAAGATGTCAAACAAGTCATTTCGCCTGTATACTGTCTCTAGTTATTCTGCAAATTCCTCCTCTTCCCCTTCCTTTCTCTCATTTCTCACTAGGTATCGACTTATTTTGTTATGATACTATATATGAACTTTCAGTTTCTAAGATTTAAAATGTCAAATAATAAAGATTATACTTTTAATTTCTCTTTTATTTTGATTGGCAAAAATATCTGTGCTTTCACCCATGCTGTAGTATGTATCAAACACTGAATATTCTTAATAATGAATCAAATTCAAGTGAATGAATAAACCAACATTTTCCTGCAGTTTAAGCTGTTGATTGAAACATGGATTTGAAGTTATTGAGGACTTCTGGCAAGATGGCAATGGGGTAGCTCGGTCTGTGAGACTCTCCACCAAGGAGAACACAAAGAGACTCCCGGTTCTCTCCCTGGAGGCCAGAGATCCCATCGTTGGCAGCCTGCTTTTCACATGGAGCTCGGCCGTAGACTTTGCATAGGCATCGCTGTGGTCTGGGCAGCTACTGTGGCTGCCACTGCTGCTACTGCAGCCATGGCCGGCAGCTATTCCACATCGCACCGCCAGTGCCTGAGATGAGCCGTAGCCGCCACTGCTGCCGCCTCCTAGGCAGCCATTACACATTGCACCGCCTGTGCCTGAGGCCAGCCACCACTGATGCTGTTGCCGCCTGCTGCAACACAGCCATTACACATCCAGGGCCCATACCTGATGCGGTCCACACCTTCAGACCTTGACGCCCCTGTGAGCAAGATCTGCTGGGGTCTACTACCACGGTGACGTCCTGCCAGCCCGTGGGTCTCCTCCCGTGTGCCTTGAGGCAACATCTTTCTCACCTTAGGGGTGGGAGAGCAGCTGAGATGAAGACCATCTGGAGTGAGGAATAGCACCACCTGCTGGCAATGCAAGGTAACAGCACTGAAAGGGGAAAAACGGAAGCCTGACAGACACAGGCTAGTATGAGTGGTGAACTGGGCAGTTGTGAACTGGGCAGTCGTGAACTGAGTGATGATCTGAACTGCCCTCCACTGCAGGCCGGGGTCAACTGATCCTAACTGTGAACAAACTTACCAGCTTGAAAAGACAGCTAGAAATCAGAGCTGAAAGGACATTTGACTTAAATGAAAAGTCTTGGAGTGTGCTTGATTGGTTCTGTTAGTCTACTGACTTGACTGCATTCCTTCTGTTTTGTTCTCCCACTTTTTTTCTCCTTCTTTTCCCTTCTTCTCTTCTCACTGTAAACCATGTCTCTGTATAGAGGGATAGCACACCAATAAGGAGGTTTGTGAGCTTGTATGTTAGCAACATTGTATGTTTGGGTTTTTTTTTTTTTTGTATGGGAGTTGGTTAGTTTGTAGCCATGGTCTATTGTTTTTATATGATTCAATTTTTGTCTCTTTCTCTCCATTTGTTGGTACACTCATCTGTTTTCACCCTCACTCCTCTCTCTCTCCACCCCCCTCTTTGTTGGGAGCCAACATCTATAGCTACATGGCTGAGGCCTGTAAAGGCCCATCTGGAAGATCGCCTCTGACATAGGATATCAGTTATACCTATAATATTGGCGTGTGATTAGTGACCAGTGTGCATACGTGGCAGTAAAGCCTGATGGAAAGCTGCTCAGCAGAATTATCTTATATGATTCTAAGTTGTATTTCTTTCTAGATATTTTTCAAACTTCTATTTTCTTGGTAGACTGGTGAGTCAACTCTTAAGCAGTTTCCCCTAGAGCTAAGATTAGAGACTAAATTACCATCATAGTCTTATTGCCCTGTTCCTGGCCAGGCAGAAACGATTGCTTTTGTCCCGTTACAGGCTATGCATTTCCTTGTCTTTGTTTTGTTAAATACCGAAAACTGTCTGCAGCCCAAAGCCATTAAATTGGCGACCATGCCTTTGTTTCATACTGAAACTCTGTCTGCCTCTGTTTACCTCAGCCCGAGGCCATGTGGCCATGCATTTCCTTACTCAGGAGTGTGAAAGCTACTATATGATTTCCAGAATAGACTTGTTAGGATAAAATATAATTTATACACTTATAGTTACATTTTAGAGTATATTTGAGTAAATTTATGCTTGCTGTTTTGTTTCTTTTGGCTACATTATTCAAATATAATAGTTACTATACGATTTATAAAAGAATTAATGATAAGGTATTGGCTTAATAGGATATAGCATAGTATCAAAGGTCAATCATTACAAAAATTAAAGTTTAAGCATAGGAAATTCATTTAAGTCATGGTAAGGTTTTATAATTTAAGAATAAGTTTTGATCGTTGTGGAATTACAGGACACTACATTAAACCATAATAGATTAATAGAATAACTGAGTCATTTAAGTAAACTTTTAGATTATAGTATAGTGTTAAATTGATAATATTAATCGTTGAAAATATTAGGAGTCAGTAAACTTGGATTTAACTTAGAAAAGTTTTTGTATTAATCAGGGTCTGGAACAAAGAGTATAATGTGAATGATTTATTGAACATTGTGGAGAACACTTTGAACAATCTGTATTAAAATTGTATACCTGTAAATTTAATGTAAGTTTTGTGAAACACGTCATGTATCATGGAATTGTAATTGTTTGCTTGGAACTTGCAAGTCTCGTGATGCGTAATTTGCATAGGAATGTGTACGCCCCCAGCAAGTGACTGTCACACTGCTGGAGGGTATAGAAAATGGTATATAAGTTGGAAGGGGTTCAAATAAAATTTGGCTTCAGTCCTGATCAGACTGTTCCCAGAAGAATGGCCTCAGAGTCATTTTCTTCTCTCCGTCTTGATCCACCGGAGCGGTCCAACCCTACCCTCATATAAGTCGGGGTTGGCAAAGACCCCGACAGTTTGGCGCCCGAACCCAGGGACCTGACTTTGGTAATTCTAAAAATTATGCGTTCCCCAGTTTGTTTCTCTCGTTTCAGGACGGACCTTGCCTGAGGGTGCTGCAGGCCCCCTGGAGTGCGTGGGTTGATAGGCAAGTCAGTGTTTAGTGTCATCGACGGACTGTGTGACTTATCGCCGAGTAGAGCGATTTAATCCTTGTAAAATTATTGTAAAATTACTGTATTGGTGTTTTATTATTACAGTTACGGGACACTGCGGTTCCAAGGAAAGGAAAGCCTATATTCGTATCATATAGGCAAGTTACTGTTTAGCGTCGCCGACAGACTCTGCGACTCCTTATCACTGTAAAGAGCAATTTAATCCTTGTAATGTTATTGTACATTGTGTGTATTGTGTTTTCCAAAGAAAGGAAAGCCTATATTTATATATAGGCAAGTTAGTGTTTAGCAGTCGCCGACAGACTCTGTGACTCCTTATCGCCGTGAAAAGCGATTTAATCCTTGTAATTTATTGTATATTGTGTGTATTGGTGTTTCGAAAGAAAGGAAAGCCTATATTCGTATTATATAGGCAAGTTAGTGTTTAGCAGTCGCCGACAGACTCTGTGACTCCTTATCGCCGTGAAAAGGATTTAATCCTTGTAATATTATTGTATATTGTGTGTGTCAGTGTTGTGTAATTACAGTTATGGGGAATTACAGCTCCAAGGAAAGGAGAGCCTATATTCGTGTTTTGTCTAAGGCCTTGAAACATAAAGATGTTAAGGTAAGCAAAGAAAAGGTAAATTCTTTTTTAGATTTTGTACAGAAAGTTAATCCATGGTTTCCTGATCGAGGTACTTTAGAATTAAAGACATGGGATGAAGTAGGTAAAAATATGAAAAAATGGTATACTAATCATGGTGGGACACAGATGCCGCAGGATTCTTATTCCTTATGGAATATTCTGCGGGAAGCCCTGGTATTAAATCCTAATTGTGGTTCATTTCCTAGTGATCAGAATCTGAGGAGGATGTGGCGGCCAAAGGAGATGATTCTAGAAACCAGCTATCTCCTGGAGATGATGCAGAATTAAATGAAGAAGCAGCTAAGTATAATAATTCAGACTGGCCAGAATTTTCTTTTCCTGTGGTTTCTAAAAATAGGGCTATGCTACCATCTAGCGACCAAAACGTAGAATTACCTAAGAAATATTTACCGGGAATTCAAGGACTATACAGAAGGCCTTAGAATCAGA
Source organism: Cephalopachus bancanus (assembly GCA_027257055.1). Classification (NCBI taxonomy): domain Eukaryota; kingdom Metazoa; phylum Chordata; class Mammalia; order Primates; family Tarsiidae; genus Cephalopachus; species Cephalopachus bancanus. The sequence continues at coordinate 51,482 of JAPVLO010002317.1, read as the reverse complement.
AGGCTCTCTTCATTGTTTTCCTGTTGATATAGAATTTGAACCCCCAAAATGGGAACCCATACCTATGAAACTATTGAAAGATTTGAAAGCTGCTTGTCATGATTATGGTCCAACAGCGCCATATACGTTAGCCTTTTTAGACGGGCTGCGTGCTTGGTGATGACTCCTTACGATTGGTTTCAGGTGGCTAAAGGATGTTTGACGGGAGGACAATTTATGCTTTGAAAGATGGAATATGAAGAGGCAGTTAAAAAGAAAGTTGTAGAGCAAAATCTTGTAAAGAGAAGTCCAGAAAGGGGTAATGTCACAATGGATATGTATATGGGAGTAGGTGACTATTGTAGTACCCAAGCCCAAGCAAATTTACATACAGATGTACTTACAGCTGTGAGGGATTTAAGTGTTATAGGTGGAAACGGCTACCTTCTCCCGATCATACCACGCCTGGCCTCACTACTGTAAAGCAAAGATCAGATGAGCCGTATGAAGAATTTATTGCTAGGTTAACTGAAGCGATAGGAAAGTTAGCTATAAATAAGGTAGCTGAAGATCTTATTATTAAACAATTGGCTTTTGAAAATGCTTCACCCCCTTGCCAAGCCTTGTTAAAGCCTATCAGAAAAACGGGAGAATTATCTGATTTTATTAAAGCATGCGCTGAACTAACTCCTGCGTATTTACAGGGCGTGGCAATGGCTGCAGCTTTTCAGGGACAGTCTATGACACAGGTATTACAGAAACGACAAGGGCAAAATAATGCTTGTTTTAAATGTGGCCAACTAGGGCATTATTCCAAGCAATGTCCTTCTAAAAACAATTCATCCAATTTAAACAGGAATAATAATAATGGGAATAATAGGCCTTCTACTCCTTGTCAACGATGTGCTAAAGGCTTTCATTGGACTAAAGATTGTAGATCTAAAGTTCATAAAGATGGCTATGTTTTATCTCCCTTAAATCAAGCTCAGCCGCAGAGAAAGTTCCAGAGGGGCCAGTCCCAGGCCCCACAAACAACGGGGACAAATTTTGTCAGCCACAACCAGAATTCTACCAGTCCATTAACATCAGGGATTCCAATGAGGCAAAATCCGTTCCTTCAAGGAACACAATCGATGGGATCTTCCGTGCAGCCCCAGGCAGCGCAGGATTGGACCTCAGTGCCTCCACCTCAACAATATTAACATCTAATTCTCCTACTACTAAAATCCCTACAGGAATTTATGGCCCTCTCCTGGAAGGAATGCTAGGTTTAATTATAGGGCGTAGTTCTTCCTCCCTCAAAGGAATTTTAATAGTTCCAGGAGTTATTGATTCAGATTTCACTGGAGAAATTCAAATCCTTGTTCAGCCTCCCTCTAAAACAATTATGATTCATGCTGGCCAGTGTATTGCTCAATTATTATTGTTGCCTTACTTTGACACAGGCACTCCAGCGACTATTGAGGAGAGGGGAAAAAAGGATTTGGATCCAGTGGCATGGCATTTTGGATTAAAGAAGTTAAAAGGTCTAGACCTTCTAAAATTATTCAGATTCAAGGTAGACAGATTGAAGGACTTGTGGATACTGGTGCAGATGTTTCCTGCATTGCTGGGAAAGATTGGCCTCGACACTGGCCAACAGAACAAACCACCTCTGATTTGGTCGGATTGGGAACAGCTCAAAATGTTGCCAGGAGTTCACAGGTGCTTCCCTGGACTGACTTAGAGTCTTCTGGAACGTTTCAACCGTATGTCATACCTTCTCTCCCTTTTACACTATGGGGAAGGGACTTTTTGGGAACAAATGGGAATTCTCTTGGTTAGCAAAGGCTCCTTTGCTAGTGCTCAGATGATTCAAATGGGTTTTCATCCAGATAAAGGCTTAGGGAAGGACTTGCAGGGCATTAAAGAACCTATTAATGTTACATCTAATCCCTCTAGACAAGGACTAGGACAAAATTTATAATGCAGGCCACTGTCGCAACTGCTGACCCCATAACCTGGAAAAATGATCTTCCAGTATGGGTAGAGCAGTGGCCTTTAACAACTGAAAAACTGTCAGCAATCCAGGAAATAGTAGAACAACAACTTAAAGCAGGTCATTTAGAGCCTTCTAATAGTCCTTGGAATTCTCCGGTATTTGCTATTAAAAAGAAATCAGGAAAATGGAGGATGTTACACAACCTTAGAAAAATAAACGATACCATGGAAACTACGGGCGCATTACAACCAGGGTTGCCATCTCCTGTAGCGGTGCCCGATAAATAGCATATTATGGTTATAGATCTCCAAGATTGCTTTTTTACCATCCCTTTGGCTCCAGAGGATAAGCAGAGATTTGCATTTAGCATTCCATCTCCAAATTTGAACAGGCCTCATCAGAGATTTCAATGGACAGTTTTACCTCAGGGAATGAAGAATAGTCCAACTTTGTGTCAAAAGTATGTAGATGCAGCCTTACAGCGCTTTAGACAGATTTATAAGGTTTATATCTTTTTTTTTTTTTTGAGTTGGAGTCTCATTTGGTCGCCCAGACTGGAGTGCAGGGGCCCCTTCCGGCCACCGCGCCTCGACCTGCTGGCTCCGCGATCCTTCCGCCTCAGCCTTCGGGTAGCCGAATTACAGGCACGCGCTACCATGCCTGGCTGATTTTTTGATTTATTGTAGAGATGAGGCCTCGCTGCCCAGGGTCTTAAACCCGCGGGCTCAGGCAATCCACTCACCTCAGCCTCCAAATGCGTGGGATTACAGACTGATCCACCGAGCCCGGCAGGATATATATCTTATTCATTATATGGATGATATATTAGTGGCTCATTCAGATAGAACATATCTGGAAACAGGATTGGCTATATTAATTCAGGATTTACAAAACTCCGGTCTCCAAGTGGCTCCTGAAAAAATTCAGACTCAGCCACCATTTAGTTACTTAGGAAGACTTATTTTTTCAGATTATATTACACCTCAAAAGTTACAATTGGAGGTAAGAAACTTAGAAACTTTGAATGATTTTCAGAAGCTACTCGGAGACATTAATTGGATAAGACCTTACCTAAAAATTTCTACCTATGAATTAAAGCCTCTTTTTGATATACTAAGAGGAGATCCGAATCCTAGATCTCCCAAAATTTTTAAACCCCCGGAAGCTGTTCAAGCATTAAAATTGGTGCAGGATAAGATTGCTGATCAAAAGGTCAAGAGGCTTAATTATTCTCAACCATGGTTATTAGTTATATTATCAACTGAATATACGCCTACTGGGTGTCTATGGCAACAAGGGCCATTAGAATGGATTCATTTACCAGTGACTGCCAAAAGGATATTAATAGCATATCCTGCGTATGCTGCAAAATTAATTAGAAAAGGAAGATTAAGAAGTAGAGAATTATTTGGTTCTGATCCTAATGAAATTATTGTGCCTTATACTAAAGAACAGTTAGATGCTTTACTACCTGAAGAACCTGAATGGTCTATAGCATTATTGGGTTTTATGGGAACTATTTCATTTCATCTTCCTGCTAATCCTTTGTTACAATTTTGAACTAATAAAGCTTTAATTTTTCCTACTCAATGTTCTTCTCAACCATTACCACCTCCAGCTAAACTTGTTTTTACAGATGGATCTTCTTCAGGAACCGCAGCATATGTCATTAACAATCAATTGTTTACTTTCCTAGCAGAGGAAGTGTCTGCACAGTGAGTGGAATTACGTGCAGTAATTGCAGTTTTCAAAGCATTAACATCTGATCCTTTTAACTTATATTCTGACTCTAAATATATAGTGACTTTGTTTCCTCATATTGAAACAGCTCCTTTAACATCTAATTCTAGTATTTTTAGCTTACTAGTGGAATTACAGCTTCTAATCCGTCAGAGAAATATGCCTTTCTTTGTTGGTCATGTTAGAGCTCATTCTTCTCTACCAGGTCCCATTCATGAAGGTAACCATATGGCTGATCTTGGAACAAAAACAGTATTAACAGTTATGGATAAGGCAATAGAAAGTCATAAATTACATCATCAAAATGCTTCTGCATTGCAACTGCAATTTGATATTACTAGGGAAGCTGCCAGGAATATTGTTCAAAACTGTGCTGCATGTCTAACCAGACTGCCTATGTTACAAACTGGAGTTAATCCCCGAGGTTTAAAACCAAATAGCTTATGGCAAATGGATGTTACTCATGTTAAGTTATTTGGAAAAATGTCATATGTTCATGTTTGCGTGGATACTTATTCGCATATGATTTGGGCCACAGCTCGTACAGGAGAGGCTTTTAAGCATGTAGAACAACACCTATTTGCCTGTTTTGCAGTAATGGGTATGCCTCATGCATTAGAAACAGACAATGCTCCAGCGTATACTGGTAGCGTTTTTCAGAAATTTTGTCAGGCTTTTTCTATTAAACATACTACAGGGATTGCTTATAATCCTCAGGGACAAGGTATAGTGGAAAGAGCTCATCAAACATTAAAAAATCAGACATTAAAATTGCAGGAAAATGAATATAAGTATGCTTCTCCTCATCATATTTTATCTCATGCTTTGTTTGTTATTAACCACTTAAATGCTGATTGTGAAGGAAGAACTGCTTTTCTTCGTCATGAAGGGAATGCACCAGCACATCCATTGCCTTTGGTAAAATGGAAGGACTTATTAACTGGACAATGGTGTGGGCCTGATATCCTGCTAACAGCAGAATGAGGTTTCGCGTGTGTTTTCCCTCAAAACGCCGACACCCCTGTGTGGATTCCAGATCGTCTTGTTCGCCATCATGAGCCACCCGCCATGTCCTTGACCCGGATGGCTGACGGCGAGGAGTCCGAGAGGACGGGGAATGCAGAGAAATCCAAGAGGAGGAATACCACCCCCACCTCTACGGAGTTACCCAACGTCTGAAGATTCCTCTACTGACGAGAGGCCTCCTACTTGGGGTCAATTCAAAGCTTTAATTGAAAAAGCTCAGAGGATTACAAATGCTTATGGCTGATCTAATGATCCAACAATGCTGTTTTGGGCTATGCTTGCGGTTGTTACATTACAGGTACCTTCTTGTTCTAATTATTCTTCTCCTACATATAAATATTGAACATATGTTTCAGATCCTCCTATGTTGCATCCTGTAACGTGGGATGAACCAGAAATTAAGGTTTTTACTAATAATAGTCATTTAATAGGAGGAGAAAGTTCTTTTTCTTACTGTTACTTCTAGATCAGGATTTGATTACTCTGGCATTGCTGGAGCTCCTCCTATTTGTTTTTCATATAATTTTATTTATCCAGGCTGTTTGTGACTTAAATATAGAACACTGATAGCAGATTCCCTCCACCACCTGTGCCTAACAGTCGTAGAGGCGTTTGGGCATTGCAGTTTCCTCATCCCATAGATATTAACTATCCTGAAAATAGGTACATTTATCACAGAGATGCTGTCATTACCAATAAATCTTCTATGTTTCCTCATGCTTTATTGTTAGCTTATGCTCATTCTACTTATTTTATGAAGTTTAAATATGGTCATTTTAATATTACCTACAAAAATTGCACTTTAGCTAATTAAATTTTAGGCAGTCCTCATTTCGGTTTTACATTTTTACAGGCTTGTGTTTATTCCCTATATGTTTTGTTAATTACTGATGCTCATTCTATTTACTTGGTAACATATAATTTTGGTCATTTTGAAACTAATTGTGAAAATTGTACTTTATCTAATTATATTATTGGTAACCCATATCAAATATTTCTGTTAAAGCATTCTTCTTACTTTTTTGTGCCTGTTCAGCTACCCGAGCCTTAGCATTCTTCTCCAGGTTATTATTTACTAGAACAGGCTACTGCTATGTTAAAAAAAACCTTGTAGGTTTGTTGCAGCTTTAATTTTAGGAATTTCTGCATTAATAGCTATTATAGAATCTGTTGCAGCGTCTGCCACTGCTTTAGTACAAGAAGTTCACACAACTAATCATGTGAATGATTTGTCTCAAAATGTTAGCTTAGCTTTATTTACTGAAGAGCAGATAGATGAAGGTATTATTGATAGGTTAAATGCTTTAGAATCAGCATTAGTATATATGGGAAATCAAATACAGCACATTAAGGTTCAGATGTCTGTAGCTTGTCATGCACAATTTAAATGGATTGGTGTTACACCCTTGCTATATGAAGGTCAGAATGTCAGTTGGGTTGATGTTCAGAAACATCTTATGGGAGTTTGGCAGTCTTCAAATTCTTCTTTAAACATTCAACAATTGCATAGTCAGATTACTGCTATTTTCTCAAGAACACCTGTCCTCACTTTCATTTTCTCAACTAGCATCTAGATTCGCTTCTTCCCTTTCTCAGTTTGTGGCTTCCTATTCTGTCTGAAATCTGATCTATAATTTCATTGTTATTGCATGATTGTTCTTTTTCTGCTGTTTATCTTTCCAGTCATCATCCATCGTTTAAGGAAAGCAGTTCAATGTAACTCTGATAATATTCATTTGGCAGTTGTCATCTATCAGCTGGTCACTTATCTCATAAAGGCTAATATTTTGTGTCATCTGTGTCATCAGCTCACCATTCTCCATTCTCCCTATGACCCCTCAAGCATTTATGGTCTTGGTATTCAGTGACGGGTATGATTCCAGCCACCTAGTATGAACCTAAGACAGGCTTTCCCCACAGGAAAGGGGAATAGCTGATGATGGGTAACAACTATGGTGAAGCCAGAACAACCTAAGACAGAAGCCAAGATGTTTAACATATGTTTTTAATAAAAAAGGGGGTATGTTGGGAGCCAACATCTATAGCTACATGGCTGAGGCCTGTAAAGGCCCATCTGGAAGATCGCCTCTGACATAGGATATCAGTTATACCTATAATATTGGCATGTGATTAGTGACCAGTGTGCATACGTGGCAGTAAAGCCAGATGGAAAGCTGCTCAGCAGAATTATCTTATATGATTCTAAGTTGTATTTCTTTCTAGATATTTTTCAAACTTCTATTTTCTTGGTAGACTGGTGAGTCAACTCTTAAGCAGTTTCCCCTAGAGCTAAGATTAGAGACTAAATTACCATCATAGTCTTATTGCCCTGTTCCTGGCCAGGCAGAAACGATTGCTTTTGTCCCGTTACAGGCTATGCATTTCCTTGTCTTTGTTTTGTTAAATACCGAAAACTGTCTGCAGCCCAAAGCCATTAACTTGGTGGCTATGCCTTTGTTTCATACGACTATGCCTTTGTTTCATACCAAAACTCTGTCTGCCTCTGTTTACCTCAGCCCGAGGCCATGTGGCCATGCATTTCCTTACTCAGGAGTGTGAAAGTTACTATATGATTTCTAGAGCAGACTTGTTAGGATAAAATATAATTTATACACTTATAGTTACATTTTAGAGTATATTTGAGTAAATATATGCTTGCTGTTTTGTTTCTTTTGGCTACATTATTCAAATATAATAGTTACTATACGATTTATAAAAGAATTAATGATAAGGTATTGGCTTAATAGGATATAGCATAGTATCAAAGGTCAATCATTACAAAAATTAAAGTTTAAACATAGGAAATTCATTTAAGTCATGGTAAGGTTTTATAATTTAAGAATAAGTTTTGATCGTTGTGGAATTACAGGACACTACATGAAACCATAATAGATTAATAGAATAACTGAGTCATTTAAGTAAACTTTTAGATTATAGTATAGTGTTAAATTGATAATATTAATCGTTGAAAATATTAGGAGTCAGTAAACTTGGATTTAACTTAGAAAAGTTTTTGTATTAATCAGGGTCTGGAACAAAGAGTATAATGTGAATGATTTATTGAACATTGTGGAGAACACTTTGAACAATCTGTATTAAAATTGTATACCTGTAAATTTAATGTAAGTTTTGTGAAACACGTCATGTATCATGGAATTGTAATTGTTTGCTTGGAACTTGCAAGTCTTGTGATGTGTAATTTGCATAAAGTTTGTACGCCCTCAAAGTGATTGACACACTAATGGAGGGTATGGAAAAAGGTATATAAGTTGGAAGGAGTTCAAATAAAATTTGGCTTCAGTCCTGATCAGACTGTTCCCAGAAGAATGGCCTCAGAGTCATTTTCTTCTCTCCATCTTGATCCACCGGAGCGGTCCAACCCTACCCTCATATAAGTCGGGGTTGGCGAAGACCCGACACCTCTTCCCCCCACTGCCTGTTCCAATCTCTTCCCTCTGTTAACTGCACTTTATTTCTAGGGAGTAAACCTACAACCCCACTGCACAAACAGATTCCAAGGCAGTGGGGAGTGGGTTTCAGATTATTCATACACCTGTTGGTGGATACCAGGACCTGCAGATAGATTTTGAATCACAGCTCCCCCATTAAGTAAATCTCAAAACTGCAAAAAGAACACCCCAACCTACAGTGCAACTCCAGAAATGAACAAAGTAAGAAGGCATACATAAAGAAGAAAAGGAGATTGAAAAAACCCGAAGTAAAAACAATCACTCCACCTCTGAATAACAGAATTAAAGAAGACGGTGATGTGGAGGAAAGGAAAAAGTAGGGATGGGGAAAAAAACCGCACAAATGAAGAAAAACCAAAAGAAGAATATAGATCTCACACAGACGCCTGGGATGTCAGACACTGAGAAAACAGACTTCGGAACACAAACAATGAAGAGCCTGCTGAATGCCTGGTCGCATGAAATAAACCCAGATATCAAGACATTAATGAGAGAATTAAAAAATTGAGGGGAAACAAGAGGAAAAAAGGAAGGAGCTGATGTCAGAAATAACAGCAGTAAATAATACTGTCATGGAAATAAATAACAAACTAATAAGCATGGAAAGCTGAATTAGCCAAGCAGAAGACAGAATCTCAGAGCTTGAAGACCAAAACACAGAACTAACCCAAACTGTCAAAAACACAGAAAAGAAGCTCAAAAAGACTGAACAAAACCTTCAAGAAATGAGTGATTACTTCAAGAGAAAGAACCTAAGAGTAATTGGCCTTCCCGAGGCAGAGAGAGAAACAGAGGTCACACTAGAACAAATATTTCATGAAATCATTCAAGAAAACTTTCCTCATCTCATCAGTGATGCAAAAATTCAAACACAAGAGATTCAGAGAACCCCTGCAAGACAACAAATGAGAAGACCAACTCTGAGACACAAAATAATTTGCCTAAACAAAGTAGGTATAAAAGAAAAAATCCTAAAGGCAGCAAGAGAATAAGGTCAGACTGCCTACCGGGGAAGACCAATTAGAATAGCAGCATATTTATCTACAGAAACTCTCCAGGCTAAGAGAGCTTGGAGCCTTATCTTCAAAGTTCTAAAAGATAAACAATTTCAACTGAGAATAACCTACCCAGCCAAGCTAAGCTTCATCAGTGAGGGAGAATTGGAATCTTTTCCATATATCCAATCCCTAAGAACCTATGCTGCCACCAGACCACCTCTTCAAGAAAAACTTAAGAAAGTATTGAACACAGAAGAAAAGGAAAATAGAGCAACAAGGTTCTTCACAAGAGTACAGGCAAAAGATTAAAAACACACATGAGCCAATTCCAGAACCAAAAGAAAGACAACATAAAAACAGAAAGAACAATAACTCTGTAAGAACATTTTGATAGGGATCAACTGTCACATTTCAATAATTAGCTTGAATGTGTATGGACTAAATGCACCACTGAAAAGACATAGAATGGCAAAATGGATAAAATATCACCAGGCAACAATTTATTGCCTTCAAGAGACTCACCTCATTAGAAAGGACACTCACAGACTCAAAGTAAGAGTATGGGAAACAAATTTTCAGGCAAATGGAACACAAAAGAAAGGAGGAGTTGTGATCTTAATCTCAGACAAAATACCCTTTAAGCTATCAAAAATCAAAAAAAAATATGCAGAAGGCCACCCACTACATAATGATAATAGGTTCAATCCATCAACAAGAAATATCCATCCTAACCATATATGCACCCACCATAGGTAGGAGCACCAACTTTCATAAAGCAGCTTCTTGGTAAACTAAAAAAAGGTATTCACTCCAACACCATCATAGCTGGGAACTTCAATACCCCACTCACAACCCTAGAAAGATCATCAAGACATAAAATCAGCAAAGAGATCCGAAACCTCAATGTGACTCTTGACCAAATGGACTTAACTGATACCTATGGAACACTCCATCCAAAGACCACAGAATAACATTCTACTAATCATCACATGGAGCATACCCTAAGATCGACCACATACTTGGTCATAAATCAAGTATAAGCAAATTTAAAAGGACTGAAATTTTACCATGTACCTTCTTGGACCACAGTCGAATAAAAATAAATATTAACACCAACAAGGTCCATCCAAAACCTACAAAGACATGCACACTAAACAACATGATGCTAAAAAACTCCTGCGTCAAAAATGAAATCAAAACAGAGACTAAAAGCTAACTGAAAACAAATGAAAATGAAGAAACATCTTACCAAAATCTCTGGGATGCCATGAAAACTGTAGTAAGAGGGGTATTTATATCCCTGCAAACGCACATGAAGAAAATGGAAAGATCACAAATTAATAGCCTAACAAGCCACCTAAGTAAGCTGGAAAAGCAAGACCACCAAAACACTAATTTCAGTAGAAGAATCCAGATCACCAAAATAAAAGCCCAAATCCAACACATAGAAGACAAAATGATAATACAAAAAAATCAATGAAACGAAAAGCTGGTTCTTCAAAAGGGTAAACAAGATCAATGGTCCCCTAGCTAGACTGACCAAGAAAACGTGAGCAAAAGCCCAAATAAACACAATCAGAAACAAAAAAGATGAATTCAGATCTGACCCTGAAGAAATACAAAAGATCATTAGAGACTACTATGTACACTTGTATGGAAACTAACTTGAAAACCTTAAGGAAGCCGGGCTCGGTGGTTCAGCCTGTAATCCCATGCATTTGGGAGGCTGAGGTGAGTGGACTGTCTGAGCCCGCAGGTTTGAGACCCACCTGGGCAGTGAGACCTCATCTCTACAATAAATCATCCAGGTGTGGTAGCGCATGCCTGTAATTCTGGCTACTTGGAAGGCTGAGGTGGAAGGATCGCCGGAGCTCAACAGGTTGAGGCTGCAGTGGCTGGGAGCAGCCACTGCACTCCAGTCTGGGCGACAGAGTGAGACTCCAACTCAAAAAAAAAAACAAGGAAATGGAGGACTTTCTGACATCACACAACCTGCCGAGGTTGAGATAAAAAGAAATTGAGACCCTAAATAGACCAATAACAATCAAGGAAATTGACTATGTAATAAGAAAACTACCTACAAAAATGTCCAGGTCCTGATGGCTTTCCAACAGAATTCTACAAGACATTTAAAGAGGAGCTGATACCAATCCTACTGAAGATATTCCAGGAGATTGAGAAAGATGGAATTCTCCCCAAATCAATTTACAAAGCTAACATCACATCGACATCCAAGCCAGGTAAAGACCCAACAAAGGAAGAGAACTATAGGCCAATATCTTTGATGAACATAGATGCTAAAGTTCTCAACAGGATCCTAGCAAACCGGATTCAACAACACTTCACAAATATCATCCATCATGACCAAGTGGGCTTCATCCCTGGGATGCAAGATTGGTTCAAAATTTGCAAAACCATAAATGTAATTAAATACATAAACAGATGTCAAAACAAAAACCACATGATTATATCATTAGATGCAGAAAAAGCTTTTGATAAAATACAGCACCCCTACTTGATAAAAACCCTCAAACATCTAGGCATACAGGGAATATACCTCAAAATAGTAAAAGCCATCTATGGGAAACCCACAGCCAGAATACTCCTAAACAAACAAAAATTGGAAACATTTCCCTTGAAAACTAGAACAAGACAAGGATGCCCACTCTGACCCCTCCTGTTCAATATAGTATTGGAAGTCCTGGCTAGAGAAATCAGATAAGATAAGGTAATCAGGGGTATCCATATAGGAAAAGAGGAAGTCAAGTTATCTCTCTTTGCAGTTGACATGATCGTGTACCTTGAAAACCCGAGAGAATCTGTCAAAAACCTCCTTACACTGATAAAGGACTTTGGCAAAGTTTCAGGATATAAAATAAATATACAAAAGACAATCAAATTTCTTTACACCAATAATAAACAAACAGAAACCCAAATAAAAAGCACAATTCCATTACAATAGCCACAAAAAATATGAAATACCTTGGCATCTTCCTAAACAGAGACATGAAAGACCTTTAGAATGAAAACTACAAAACACTGTCAAAGAAATCAAACATGACACAAACAAGTGGAAAAACATCCCATGCTCATGTATTGGAATAGTCAACATTGTGAAGATATCCATCTTACCTAAGGTAATCTACAGACTTAATACAATACCCATCAAATTACCAGCCACATTGTTCTCAGACCTAGAAAAAACAACACAGGAATTCATTTGGAAACACAAACGACCAATAATAGCCAGAACAAACCTCAGCAAAAAACAAAACAAAACAAAGCAGGCGGTATCACATTACCAGACTTCAAACTTTATTATAAATCTGCAATAATCAAAACACCTTGGTATTGGTACAAAAAAAGGTATATAGTACAATGGAATAGAATTGAGATTCCAGAAACCTCAATTTCTCAACCAACTCATCTTCGACAAAGCCTCCACCACCTATCACTGGGGAAAGGAGAACCTATTCAGTAAATGGTGCTGGGAAAACTGGCTGACCACATGCAGAATACTCAAACAAGACACCTATCTGTCCCCATACACAAAAATTAATGCTAAATGGATCAGAGACCTAAATGTAAAACCTCAAACCATAAGAACCTTAGAAAATGCAGGACACACCCTTCTAGAAATTGGAACTGGCATCCAATTCCTGAACAAATCCAAAAACCCACAGGCCATAAGAGATAAGATAGACAAGTGGGACCACATTAAACTGACAAGCTTCTGCAAAGCTAAAGAACCTATCAAGGGAGCAGGGACACAGCCCACAGACTGGGAAAAAGTATTTGCCAACTCTAGTTCCGATAAAGGCTTAATATCTTGTATCTACGAGGAACTCAAACGTGCTAAAAATTAAAAAAAAGAAAAACAACCCCATTATAAAGTGGGCAAAAGATATGAACAGACACTTCTCAAAGGAAGATATCCAAGCAACCAACAGACACATGAAGAAATGTTCAACCTCACTTATCATCAAGGAGATGCAAATCAAAACCACACTGAGATATCACTTAACTCCAGGCAGAATGGCAATTATCAATAACTCAAAACATAACAGTTACTGGAGACGGTGTGGTGAAAAGGGAAAACTCCTACACTACTAGTGGCAGGGCAAAGTGATGCAACCTCTGTGGAAAACAGTGTGGCGATTCCCAAAAGCTCTAAATATCAACCTCCCATATGACCCTGCAATCCCCCTACTGAGAATGTACCCTGAAGAACTCAAATCACTCTACCAAAAAGATACTGGCACACGTATGTTTATCACAACATTGCTCACAATAGCAAGAACCTGGAATCAACCATACTGCCCATCAAAAGAGTACTGGATTTAAAAATGTGGTACGTATACACAATGGAATACTACGTAGCCATACAAAAGAACAAAATCATGAACTTTGCAGCAATCTGGATGGAGCTAGAGTCAATAATACTGAGGGACCTCTCACATAAACAAAGTTCTGAGTATCACATGTTCTCACCCATAAACTGGACCTTGAACATCCACTGCAATACTATTAAAAAAGGACTGACAGTGGTGAGAAACTATTGGGGAGGAGGCGAAGGGAGGTGGGATTAACAGTAGTCAATATCTGTCTGGGGACTGGGAGACACCCCTTATCAACAAGGGTGCCTGAACGAAGCATATTTTTATACCTAACACTTAACGGTGCCCAACAATATCAAAATAAAAAATATTGATATTTTTAAAAATAAAATAAAATAAAATTGGGTCATTGAATTAAAAAAACATGAATTTTTCCAATTTATTCATTTTATAAATAAAACTAGTAATCAACTTGCTGAATTAGGCAGCTTATAAAACACCTATGTTTCTTCTTACATAAACAATGGCAATGACAGAATTGTTATCAACTTCACCAAAAACAACAAAATTGGAAGGCTATAGATTCACATATTTTCTTTGCTACTTCAGTTAACTGAAGTGACTTGACCCAGAACAAAACTGAAATCTGTAAAAAGACAAACCCTTGCAGGATGAAACAGGACCAGAGTATCGGCTTATTAGTTTATTTTGGACAGAGGCCTCCAGATGGCATGTAGACTAGGACAAGTAATCTTGATAGGAACATGCATTGGATGGCTCAAAGCTTAATGCAGTACAGGTGTCATAGTTTGAAATTTCTAGCAGCCACAGAGTTAGGATATTCCTATTCCCATTGAAATCTTTTATCCAGTGTGGTTGGATCTTGGCAAAATTCCCTTCCACACAGCTGGTTATCACTTGGAGAGAGGAATAACTCACTTATTAGAAGCATATTTGGAGTCATGTCCCCTACCACCAGTACAGAACTAAAGAATTAATCTGCATGACAAAATACTAATACCAGTATCCTAGGCCTAGGGTCCTGCCTATAAATAATGGGAAGCAAAGGGAATTCACCACAGATTTTTTTAATTTACCTATAAATTCTATAGTACAGAACAACAACCTTAATCTCTAGGGAACAGCAAATATGGAGGAAGAGTACAGAGATGGAGGAACATTGGAGATGTGAGTGAGAGAGACTGGGGAAAACAAAGTCATTCCATTCCAGAAGAAGGGGAAGAAATACATAGACCTGAATTCCATATGGAAGATGAACAGGGACTCAGGAGAGAAGTCATTGATGCCAAGCATCATGATGCCTGCCAGGGAATGTGGCTAAGTGAGAAGATCAGAGACCAGTCCTTAGTCCATTCCCTTCTACCATATTAAAAATGGTCAACAATAAAACTGGAGTGCAGTTTTATTGCACTAAAGCTGGTTGAATACAGGCGAACAAATGGGGAATGTGCAAAGTAATAAGGAAATTAAAGCAGAGTTTCACAGGGAAACCTGAACTCTCTTTTGCTCATAACAGAGAGAAGCTTCATCAAGAGAAACCACTGAAACAAGTATCAAATGCAGACCTGAGAAAATTTAAACAAATTTCACGTTAACGGCGTAGCAAAGATACGGTGTGTTCATTTACAGAAGGTAAAAAACAGAATCAAACACTAAGCAACTAAAACCTTCAAACCCAAAATGTCTGGTTATCAATAAAACAATATGATGTATAACACATAGAAAGACATAATGAACATATGATCAGAAAGCGTGCATAATGACAGGATTATAACAGCAGTTGAAGCAAGACATTAAATATTTAAAGTTAAACAGTCATGCTACAGAAACAGTAACATTTGTTGAAAGCTGGAAATATTAAGCAGGAGTCAAAAGACCTCAACATTCTCTGGACTTTGCCTTCTGCTTGCTGCTAACTCCCGTGATCAGTGTGTTCCTTGATGTTCAAATGCCTTTAATTAATAAAATACCTGTTCTCTCTCCATCTCATTTTAAGATACCTAAAAGCTATAGGAGTTCTTTACTAACATGGTTCCCATGGATGTTGTTGGTTGGTAAATGCTTCATATACAGTAGAATACTGAAAGGCATACCAATACTACTGGAAACAGTTTTATTTTAATGTTTATAATTTTTTTTGTTTTGTTTTGTTTTGTTTTTTGAGTTGGAGTCTCACTCTGTCGCCTAGACTGGAGTGCAGTCTGCTTCCGGTCACTGCAACCTCGACCTGCTGGGCTCCGGCAATCCTTCCGCCTCAGCCTTCCAAGTAGTCGGAATTACAGGCATGCGCTACCATGCCCAGCTGATTTTTTGATTTATTGTAGAGATGAGGTCTCACTGCCCAGGCGGGTCTCAAACCCGCGGGCCCAGGCAATCCACTCACCTCAGCCTCCCAAAGGCGTGGGATTACAGTCTGAGCCACCGAGTCCAGCTTATAAAATTTTTCATCTAAATAAGACATAGCTCCTAAGAGAAAACCTCCCCTCCAATGTCTTGTGTACTGTTAAGGGCTGGAGCCTGTCTGGTGGGTTTAGAGCCCCATTGCAGCCCAGACGCCACCAAGGAGGGAAGTTTTCTATTGATCACAGAGCATGTTGCTTTCAGAATCTCTAGCCCAGTTTGAAGTGGCTGACCCTGGTTCAGAATAGCCTTTCAGTGACACCTAATTCTTTTGAAATAGTAAATTGTCCTTGATAAACCCAATGAAGTCTACAGGGAGACCCCAAGCAAGGACTTCATGAAAGCACCAGGGAGCCTCTTCTCTGGAGATGCCAGATGCACTGATACAGTCAACAGATAGGGAGATTCCAAAAACTTTTGGTAAATTTGTGGGAACTTTATTTCTCCTTTTTGATCTTCTGGTAAGGAATCACATGAAATATTAGTTTCACAGACAGATCTGTGTGATTCAAGTCCCAGATAATCACACCCATGCACAATAACAGAGACACGTGTGCACACAAACACCCACACCACACACACACACACACACACACACACAAAACACACAGGTTAATCTTCACATGCTTGGGTCCCCAATCTGCCGTTCTTAATTATATCTAAGCCATGGGAAACACAGTAACTATGACCAAGTCCTAGATATGTGATTTTCCTCACCAGAAAAATCTAAAGCAACATAGTACTATTTTAGACGTGGCAGATGCTGGATTTTGTGTTTGCCTGTTCTCACCTGGGAATCCTGCTACTGCCCTTCATGCCTGATAGTCAGTTTCTAGTTATAAAGTACTTGAATCCATTTTTCTTGGATTGCATTTTCTTCTGTTTCATAGTTCTGTCAATACCAGAATAGACATCTGTTTTATTAATTTATTGATCTTTTAATTTTAAAGATGTGGGATACAGTTCAGGGTTACATATACAAATATTCATTATGCAGGTACCCTTGTTGATGGTGTTGGCCCCCTTTCCCCTGGCATAATCCTGCTACTGCCAATCCCATCTTCCCCCCACACTACTGTAATTATTTTCTTATAGTATTATGATAATTATTCAGGCTCCACTTATGAGTGAGAACATTTGATACTCAGTTCTTTGTTTCCATGATAGATCACTCAGTATTTTAGACTCTAAGTCCATCCAAGTTGCTGTGAAGTTTCTTATTTGGTCCTTCTTAAAAGTTGCATGATATTTCAGCAGGTATATATACCACATTTTAAAAATTCATTCCTCTTTCGATGGACATTAGAGTTGGTTCCATGCTTTGCTTTTGTAAACGATGCTGCGATAACATTGCGTGTGCAGGTATCACTGAGTGATTTGAGTTCCTCCAGGTATATTCTCAGGTGGAGGATTCAGGGCTCATATGTAAGGTCGATTTTTAGATCTTTTAGAAGTTGCCTAACTGTTTTCACAGAGGATGTATTAGTTTACACTCATCAACGGTGCAGAAGTTTTTTCCCTTGTCCCTGCGTCCACACCAGAATCGGTTATTTTTTAAGTTATTGATGATGGCCATCCTGACTGGAGTTTGTTATTATCTAAGTATAATTTGAATTTGTATCTATTTGATGACTATTGAGGTGGAGAATTTTTTCATATATCTGTTGGTGGCTCATATGTCTCTTTTAAGTACTCTCTACTCATATATTTTGCCCACTTTATAATGGGGCTGTTTATCGATTTATTTTTGGGACATTTGAGTGCCTTGTAGATCCTAAATATTAGGCTTTTGTCAGATATACAGTTGGCAAATATTTTTACATAATCTGTGGGCTGTCTCCCACTCTCTTGATGGTACCTTTGGCTTTGCAGAAGCTTGTTAACTTGATAAAGTCCACCTTGTCTATGTTACCTCATATGGCATGGGCATTTGGAGTTTTGATAAGTAATTGGCTGCCTGTTCCAATTTCCTTAAGGCTGTCTCCTGCATTTTCTAAGGTTCTTATAATTTGAGGTTTTACATTGAGCTGTTTGATCCATTTAGAGTTGATTTTTGTAGGGGTCTTGTTTTAATCTCTTCATGAGTTCAGCCCAGCACCATATACTGAATATGTCCTCCTCTTCCCACTGGTTGATGGTGGAGGCTTTGTCAAAGATCAGTTGGGTAAGAAATTGAGGTTTTGCTTTCTGGGATCTCCATCCTGTGCCCTTGTTCTATATGCCTGTCCTTGTACAAATACTTGACTGCTTTGATCATTTTGGCTTCTTAAAACAGTTTAAAGTCTGAAAGAGTGATATACCCTGTTTTGTTGTTGTTGTTGTGAATTGTTTTGGCTGTTCATGGTCATTTATGTTTTCATAATAACGCCTGTATTGTCATTTCCAAGTCTGAGAAGAATACTACTAGTAATTTAACAGGTATTGTGTTAAATCTGTAGATTGCCTTGGGCAAAATGGACATCTTAATAATACTGATTGTTCTAATTCATGAGCATAGAAGATTCATCCATTTGTTTGTGTCACCTTTGATTTCTTTGACTAGTGTTTTTAGTTTTCATTTTAAAGGTCTTTCACACCTCTGGTTAGGGAGATGCCAAGTTATTTAATTTTTCTGTGGCTATTGTAAACGGGATTGTGCCTTTCAATTCGGTTTTTGTTTATGTTTGGTGAATAGAAATGTGACTGTTCTTTCCATATTTATTTTGTACCCTGAGACCTTGCCAAAAACCTTTGTCTATGAAAGGAGGTTTTGGACAGATTCTCTGGAGCTTTCAATTTTTAGAATCATGCCATCTGCAAAGAACTATAATTGACTTCCTCTGTTCCTATTTGGAAACACCTGATCTCCATCTCTTGTCTGATTGCTCTAGGTAGAGCTTCCAAAACTGTTGAAAATGAGGTGTGAGAATGGGCATCCTTGTCTTGTTCCAGTTTTCAGGGGAAATTATTCCAATTTTTGTCTGTTTTAAAGTATGATTACTATTGGTTTCTTGTAGATGGTTCTTACTATTTTGAGTTATAGTCCACCTATGACTAGATGTTCTAGGGTTTTATCAAGAAGAGGTGCTGGATTTTATCAACTGGTTTTTTTTTTCTGTGTCTCTTGATATAATTATGTGGTTTTTGTCTTTACATGTGTTGATATATTTAATTACATTTATGATGTTGTGAATGATGAAGGATCTCTGCATCAGAGGAAAGAAGACTAAATGTTTGTGGTGGTTGAATTTTGAGATGCGTTGTTGGATTGAGTTTGCTAGGATCTGTTAGAGAATTTAGCATTTAGGTTCATCATGTACATTGGCTTGTAGTTCTCTTTCTTTGCTGGATCTTTACCTGGTTTGGTTATCAGCATGATATTAGCTTCATGAAATGATTTGGGGAGAGTTCCATCTTTCTCAATTGCCTGGAATCCTTTCAATAGTTTTGGTGCCATTTCCTCCTTGTATATGTTCTAGAATACTGCTGGAAATGCATCTGTCCCAGCGATTTTATATGTAGGTCGTTTTCTTATGGCATTGTCAATTTCCTGGATTATTATTGGTCTGTTTAGTGTCTTGATTTCTTCTTGTTTCAACCTGGGGAGCTTGAGTGATGTGTGAAAGTCCTCCATTTCCTTTAGATTTTCCAGTTTGTTTCCATACAAGTGAACATAATAGTTTCTGGTAATCTTTTGTGTTTCTTTGGGGTCAGTTGTGACTTGATCATTTGCATTTCTGATTGTGTTTAATTGGGCCTTTTTTCTCTTTTTCTTGGTCAGTCTAGCTAGGGTCCATAAATCTTGTTTAACCTGTCAAAAAATCAGCTTTTTGTCTTGCTGATTTTTTTGTATTACCTTTTTGTCTTGTATATCCTAAATTTGAGCTTTAATTTGTTGATCTGGATTTTTTCTGCTGAAGTTAGGGTTTTGGTGGCCTTGTTTTTCCAGCTCACTTAGGTGATTGTTAGGCTGTTAACTTGTTATCATTTCATTTTCTTCATATGTGTTCATAGAGATATGAATCCCCTCTTATTATTGTTTTCTTGGCATCCCAGGGGCTTTGTTAAGATATTTCATCATTTTTCTTTGTTTCCTGGTATCTTTGACTCTGTTTTGATATCTATGTTGACCAAGGGGTTGTTTAGCATCATGCTCTTTACTGTTCATTTCTTTGAGTGTTTGGGGGTAACTTTTTTGTTGCTGGTATTTATTTTTGTTTCACTGTTGTCTGAGAAGTTGCATGGCAGTGTTTCAATATCACAGAATTTGGTTATGCTTGATTTCCGATGGAGGATGTGGTCAGTATTCGAGTATATTCCATGCAGTGGGGAATAGAATGCAAATTCCATGGTTGTTTGTTGGAGTGTACTGTATGTATCAATTAAATTCATTTTGTCAAATGTCAGGTTGAAGTTCCAGATCTCCATGTTGAATTTTTGTCTTGATATTCTTTCTAGGGTTGTGAGTGGGGTATTTAAGACCTCAGCCATAATTGTGTTAGAGACAATATCTTTTTTTAAGTTTACCCAGAGTCTGCTTTATGAAAGTTGGTGCCTCTATGTTGCCTTTATGTTTAGAATATTTCTTGTTGATGGTTTGAGGTTTTTAATATTATGTAGTGACCTTTGGTATGTTTTAAAATTTTTGATAGCTTAAAGGGTATTTTGTCTGATATTAAGGTCAGGACTCATACTTTTTATGATATGTGTGCCTAAAATTTTTGTCCAAACTTCTTACTTTTAGTCTATGGTTGTTTTTTCTGGTGAGATGAGTCTCTTGGAGACAATATATTATTGTCTCATAATATTTCTTGAGTTTGGTAATTCTATTTTTTTTCATAGGTGCACTTAGACTATTAACATTTGGGCTATTTATTGAGATGTGAGAATTTATCCCTGTTATGAGAGTCTTATAGACTTTTTAGTTGTTGCTGCTGCTGTTTGTTTATTCATTTGTAGTACTTCTTTAGATTTTAGGGATGATTTATGTACATCTCAAATAATTTTCCTGCTTTCTGGTAAAGGCCCTTGTCATTCTTTTTTCCTTTCTTTTGTGTTTAATGCTTTCTGAAGTACTTCTTGTACAGCTGAACTTGAGGCATCATAAGCTCTTAGAGATTGAATGTCTGGAGAAAATTTTAATTCTCCATCACTGATGAAGGTTAGTTTAGCTGGTTAGGTAATTCATGGTTGAGATTGTTTATCTTTGAGAGCTTTGAAGATTGGGCTCCATGCTCTCCTAGCTTGAATTTTTTCTGTAGATAAGTCGGCTGCTATTCTAATTGATATTCCCTGGTAGGTAGCCTAGACTATTTCCCTAGTTGCCATTAGGAATTTTTCTTTTATGGCTTTTTTTGGGTGAATTACTATGTGTCTAGGACTTAGTCTTCTCATTTTTTGTTGTTGTTGTTGCAGGGGTTCCATGAATCTCTTGCGTTTAAATGGTTATGTCACTGATGAGATGAGTGCAGTTTTCTTAAATAATTTCATGGAATGTTTGTTCCAGGGTGATCCCTGTGTCTCTGACTGTCTCAAGGAATCCAATTAATCTTAGCTTCAGCCTCTTGATATAATCACTCATCTCTTAAAGGTTTTGTTCTGTCTTCGTATGCTTCTTTTCAATGTTATTAACAGTTTGTGTTAGTTTCATATTTTGTCCTCAAGCTCTGAGATTCTTTTTTCTACTTGAGTAATTCTGCTTTACATGCTTATTTGTTTCTTATATTTTTCATTCACTGTTTTCATTATTGCTTTCCCTTGTCTCTTCTCAATTCTCTTAATTCTGTTAATGTCTTGATATCTGAGTTTGTGGTTTGGAACCAGTCACTTTTAGGGCTCTTCATTTTTTGCATTCCTAAGTCTGTATTCTTAATGATTGGTTTCCCAGTGGTCTGATAGATCCACATTCTTTCTCTGGTGTTTCTTCATTTATGTAGATTTTCTTCCTCTTTTTTAACTTATTTCTTAATTCTGTGCTCACTGATGAGCATGTAGCTTTTCCTTCATTTGCTCAATATCCTATTCTTCCTTTTGTGGACTTTCTGGGTTTGTCCAATTCTGAAGTGAGAATGAAGGTCTGTACTTTTTGCAGTTTTGAGATTTAATTGAGTGGGAAACTGTTGTTCAGAAATTGTCTGCAGATCACAGTATCCACTAACAGGTGTGTGGGCCCCCTATATCCACTTCTCACTACCTTACAATGTGTCTATGCTGTTGGGTATAGACTTACCCCCTGAAAGCAAAATGAAGTGAGCAAAAGGAAGCAATAGAAAAAGGAATGAGAGGAATGAGAGGAAGGTGGAGCAAGAAAAGAAGAAGAGGTAAATCACGTAGTTGTACCAACTAATAAATAAGAGCCACAAACAAGTTAAAAATTTTTAAAAGTCAAAGACATACAGAAAGTTATAAATAAACAAACTGACAAAAATCCCACTATTGATGTACTCTCCCACAAAAATACCCATACACAAACAGGAATTCTAAAAAAAGGGAATAAAATGGCAAAAGCAATGCATGTACTGGAACATGATCACAAACAGAAATAGAGAGAAAGAGAGGGAAAAAAATAAAATAGAAAAATACAAAAAAAAAAAACCCAAGCAAAACAATCAAAAAACAAAACTCACTTTGAAGGTTTTCCTGTAACTTCAACTTCCTTTTAGTCCCTCCCCTCTGTTCTGAGGGCAGACTGTTAGGGTTGCTTTCAGTGTGGGATGGATACCCCATGGATTGCTGTGGGAAGAGTGTAGCACAAATTGGAATTACCTTGTTTGCTACTACTGTTGCCAAGTCTCCCACTCATATCTGACATGTCTGTCTGTTCCAGCATGGGGGAGAGGCATCTGTCTCACTCTTTTTGATGAGATAACCTCTAAGTCCCAGGTTGTTAGCTGGATGAGCTGGGAGGGGCAATGAAGGTTTCTGCCTGGTCCTGGGACAGAGAAAACCGCTCAAGTTTGCATTTCCTCATTGGTGGTGGGTGGTGGGTCTCCACTTCAGTTCAATAACCTGCTCTCTCCACCGACCGAAGGCCCTGTAGCTCTACTGTCACAGGTGATATGGTGAACCAGGTGTCAGGGGAGGGGTAGCTGTATTGTGCATCCTTCTCCCAGGAGAACCCTGAGGTAGACAATACTGTGCATTGGTGGCTCTAATCTCAGGATGATGGGTGATTCCAGTCACCTCCAAAGGAAAACCCCAAATTCATGAACACAAGTCTCTCATCAGACAAAATTTCACTCACCCACCAGCAAACATTTACTTTATGGACACTGGGTTGTTTTTTTTTTTTTTTTTTTTTGAGTTGGAGTCTCACTCTGTCGCCCAGACTGGAGTGCAGTGGCCGTTCCCGGCCACCGCAGCCTCAACCTGCTGAGCTCCGGTGATCCTTCCGCCTCAGCCTTCCAAATAGCCGGAATTACAGGCATGCGCTACCATGTCCGGCTGATTTTTTGATTTATTGTAGAGATGAGGTCTCGCTGCCCAGGCGGGTCTCGAACCCGCGGGCTCAGGCAATCCACTCACCTCAGCCTCCCAAAGGCGCGGGATTACAGGCTGAGCCACCAAGCCCGGCAACACTGGGTTTTGTGAAGATGCCTTCAGTCCTACCTATCCACTCGCTGTCTTGCTTGTTATTAAATATTATATGCAATTTTTACTACATACTGATATAATTTGATTTACATTACATTATCCAGTGAAAGAATCCGAAGCTATTATGGGGAAATGATCACTTCTAGGATGAGTAATGACCTGGAACATCCGTCAGGACTAGACAATAATATTGTGCTCAAAAGATAAATTATGTAGTTTTATAAAGTGTCACCTAGTTGATCTGAAGGGGCCTCTGTGATGGCTGTTGTTTGCATTAACATGGAACTCATTTTAGATCATATTTAAATCTAAATCAGTAAAATATGAATATAACACATTGTCTTTTAAGTGTCTGCAAACCTAATCCAATTGGTAGATGCAAAAAACAAAAACACAAGTCTCTGTCAACAACAATACATTTTCCAGAAAATATCTTACAGAGGTCGTCTAGACCATTAGATCTCCTGTGACAGCAGGCTTCCTAACTTCTGACTTTTTAAACATATTTTATTTTTCTTATTTTCTGCATGACAGCCTTTTGAATAAAATTTCTTCTTTGTCTTTCCTAATGTATCTGGCTGGTTACCATATGACTGGATCTATATATATCATGACATATCCTGGGTCTCCAGTGTATAAGACATTGGTCTGAAGCTATGTCATGGTTCCTCTTGGTTTCCTCCTGTCAGCCTTCTGACTGGATCAGTGAACTTCACTATTCTGAGTTACAGACTGCCATTATTCTATCTTGTACTATATTATTGGACTTCCTTTGCCATTGTATGCCAGCCTTCTGACCGGAGATACATCTGGCGCTTTCCTGAATCTTTGCTTGTCAGTCAGCTGACAAGAACTGTACAGTTATCTCACCTGGGACTCTAGGCCACCAGCCTCTTCACTGAAACTAAGCTATTGACTGTCCTGGGTCCCCAGGATGTCAGTCTCTCAGTTAGAACTGCATTGATGACACTTCTAAGTTCCGCTCTGGAATCCTGCACTGCAGATCTTAGACATCACAGCCTCCATATTTCTATTAGTCAATTTCCATGCCATTTCTATGACTTCTGGTAGTTTGGGATATAGTTGAATCCCTCCTCCCCCAGTTATTTAAGATGTGCTATTAAGATATCAATTTGAAATCTTTACTTGAAAATGTATGTATTTATGTATGGAAGGATGTATTTTTGGGTCATGTTCTCACTATATCATCCAGGATCACAGCAATCATGGCTAACAGCATGGTGATCCTTCCACCTCAGCATCCCAAGGAACTGGGACCATAAGCAAACACCAAAAGGCCCAACTAATTATTATGTTCACTTTTATGTTGATGTAGAGATAAAGTCTCACTATATTGTCCAAGCTCGTCTAAAAGTCCTTACTCAAACCTTTTGCTCACCTAGGCCACCCAAATGGCTAGGATTACTGGTGGGAGCCACTATGCTCGTTTATATTTATCTATAAATCTACATACATATATATACATATATAAATCTATATACATCTATCATATATATTTCAGTATTATAAATTTTCTTCTGAGAGCTGCTAATCACATAAAGTTTTAAGGGTTCTGATGTGTATTGATATGTTGTATTTATTTTTCATTGCTCTCAAGGCATGTTCCAATTTTTTGTGATTTAGTTTTTAATATGCTACTTATTTAATTCTTTAATTTCTAATTTCCACATTTTTGAATTTTTTATTTTCCTTTATATCTTTGCTTTCTAATTTACTGCTATGTTTATCATATGAATTACTTTATATTATTTCATTTTACATCAATCGAAGGGTGTGTATCTGTGTGTGTTTTCTTACATATGATTTATTTGGAAGGAATTTCCATTATTATTTGAGAAAAGTGTCTACTCTGCTTTAATTAATTAGAGTATTATGTATATATCTATATAGGGTAACTGTATTGTTCAAGCCCTCTATTTCATGAATTTTATTCTGGATATAGTGTCCATTATTGAAATTAGGGTATTTGTTTATCAAACTATTATTTCAGAAATTTGTTTCTTTCTTCAATTCGGTCAAATTTAGTTTCACAGAATTTGGGTTCTGTTTTTCAGTGCTCTGCGTTCTTAGTGGCGTGGCATTGTAATAATAATGAATTTGTGCTGTATATCCCTTATAATGGTATGTTGTCATCACCTCTATTTATGTGCCATTCGAGTGTAGCTTCATCAGATCACCTTTGCTTTTCATCTTCATGTACGATGTTTTTCCTTGCTTTCACTTTTAACCTTTCTGTGCTTTGGATTTAAAAATAGTCTTCTGTAGGCAGCCAATAGTTGGATCTGGCATTCTTATTGAATGTTTCTGTTAATTCCTATCTTTTGACTAAGATTTCATTTTTTTTACATTTAAAGTAAAGAAGAGACATATTGAAAGTAAATTATTTGTATTTATACATAAATAGAATTATAAATATATTATACAGGTATGTGCTTACATACACATATTATATTTATATATAGAATTTTCTTTGTTGATTTCTTTATTAATGTGCTGGCTGATGATAGGAACCTCCAAAACCAATAATCGAAGTTGGGATTTCTCCGTCCAAGATCACTCAGGATCACACGTCTGACCAATGTGCAACTGGCATAGGATACTAGCATGCACCTCCAGTCGGACACCTTCAAGATGTAACCACTTTTTCAGAAGAAGCTATTGCACCTGTCCAGATAAATGAATGCATTGTCTCTTCTGCCCAAAGAGCCACATCCAGAACAACTTTCCACATACTGACTCTGTATTTCATCCAACTACAAGGCACCATACATGACAACACTGATGGTCATGGTCCCCACTTTTGAAAAGAATATGTATCATAGAATTCACCAGAAACTGCTATTCTTTTACAGATATTAATTTGTTTTAAATAAATTGTAGACTTTAAACTCTGGCATGGAACATCGTAAACCAGGAATAAGATGAGCTGTAAAACAACACACAGTTCAGGGGTCTTGAAATAATGCAAACAAGAATAGCCTTTCCCTCTTTCCCTCCAACTGGCATCATTCTATGTAACTCATTGAAGAAACTGTGGGGTTCCCAGTGAATGTAGAATTGTTATGTCGAGGAAACACAGGAATGAAAATAATGGATATGTGAATGACGACTTGGCTATTGAAACATATTTATAACTCTGGTGCAGAATGCTGACTGTAGGAAAGGTTTGCCTATGTAGGTGAGGGACATATGGAAGCCCTCTGTATCTTCTGCTCAATTCTGCTGTGCTCCTAAAGCTGTATTAAAGTTTTCTTTATAAGGGTGGCAGAGATATTTAGGAGGATGTTATGGCTATCCAATCACTCTTGTCCCCAATTATTTATCCATCAGAGTTGAAAACTCACACTTCCCCACAGGATGGTTTGTGGCAGTGTTAGTGGTTACCACTTTTCTTCACACTGTTAATTTTGCTTATAGGGTCATTTTGGAATGGGAAATTTCTTACATGATGAGAGTTCATAAATTATTTTGTTTTTACTTTTCCGCAGTTATTGATCACTTTTTTCTACAAATCTAATTCCTAATAATCACTGTCAACCCCACAGCCCAACACAGCTGATTTCTCCCTTAGGGTTTCTACACTATCTGGATGTGGGTTTTCATGCTTTGTGTCTAGTAAATTACTACATAGCCAAGTCCTCTTGTTTCAGATTGCTCAGCTCCATGAAGGTCGTGCTCATGGACATATTCCTGGTCATGGTGAATCTTCCCTCGGACTTCTGTGCATAGCTTGTTTCACCATCAACAGGATAGATCCTACCCATTCATTCAAGTCCTTATCTCACCCAGTGCATAGCATGGTTGCTAAAGGTGTATCCAGAAGCCTTACAGAAAATCTTAGTTGAGGTCCCAGGCCTCTTCTTCTCAGCTCCAGACTGCCCCAGTTGCAAATGGGAACAAACAACTATGGAGAGAAGACATAAGAGTATAAAAACATATTTTCCTGCCCTGATCCCCTACTCAGCTTCACACCTGAAAAATCACTTACCTGTAGATGCTGCCACTAAAAGACAGTCTTCAAAGTCTAGACAATGGTGAGGAGCTGTTTTCTCAGGTGCTTTTTGAGAAGAATGATATGATTGTTTGTGATGCTCTCAGGTACAGACGACATAACTATATTTACTTCAGTAGACATCAGATTATTTGCATAATCACTTTATGGGGTATTTCATAGGCCAACAGATGGTACAGCCAGGGAGGAGAAGATAGATCACACACGGACCACACAACATGAGATCCCAAGGTCCAAGTCATAATCTTATGTGAGGATACTTATTCCTGACATATCACTGATATTTGTGTAGACAGAATTATTTGGATCAAGGTGCCATGCTTATTGTGGTTCTGTCTGGGCCCAGAGCACTTTATTTGTAACTCTATGATGGTAAGTTTGTCCATCTCACATGACTGTGCAGCAGTCCTATGAACTGCTAACAGACCAGACCTACACACTGAAGACAATTTCCATTGTTTCTATCCCTGTCTTCTGAGTTTCAGACACTTCAGTACATAGACATTTTTTTCTAAACTTACACCTTTGATGCCTGAAACAAGACTGCATTTTTTTATCCTAATGCCAATAGAAATTGAATGTAATTCCTCATGAAGTTGCAGATTCAAAAACTTTGCCTAGAAATTTGTGTTTAGATTAAGGGCAAGTCTAATTAAAGCTCTACTCAGAAAAATTTTGCACGGTTTTGCTGGTGGATGTGTCTCTGTTACATGCTTCCAGTTCATACCCAACGTTGATCATCCGGACATACTTATTCACAATCATTTTAAATTTATGCATCTGCACACAATATCCAATTCTCCACCTCCCAGTAACACAGCTAGTCACTTTAACAGACTTTAGTACTGATATCAGAAAGCAAGAACCCTGGTGTCATGTGTCATTAAAAGTTCTGCACTGCTGAAATCTATGAAACTATTCTTGTCCTCCATCCTCCAACAATTGAGATTTTCAGAAATCCTACAAATTTCCTCTTTATATAAGATTTTCCTTCTATTATTATAAATTTAAAATGTGGGGTACAATTCAGGTTTAGGTATACAA
This sequence comes from Cephalopachus bancanus, assembly GCA_027257055.1. Classification (NCBI taxonomy): domain Eukaryota; kingdom Metazoa; phylum Chordata; class Mammalia; order Primates; family Tarsiidae; genus Cephalopachus; species Cephalopachus bancanus. The sequence continues at coordinate 22,881 of JAPVLO010002317.1, read as the reverse complement.
ATGTTATTATGGAAGTACCCGTATTGATGAGGTGTGCCCCTCCCTCCTCTGGCTGATTAGCTCAACTGCCAATGCCACCCCGCCTTCCCCTGACAATCCCTTTCTTACAGTATTATGATCATTGTCCAAAGTCCACTCATGGGAAAGAACATATGGTACTCTGTTCTTTGTTTCTGTGATATCTCACAGAGTATGAGACACTCTAAATGCATCCAAGTTGCTGCGAAATCCATATGTCTGAACTTCTTTATGGATGCGTGATATTCAATTGTGCATATATACCACATTTTTTATCCAGTCCAGTTTCGATGTAAAGCATGGTTGGTTCCATGTTTCTGCTATTGTAAATAGAGCTGCAACAAACATGCTTGCGGAGGTATTATTTTGTAGAATAATTTGCGTTCCTCTGGGTATATTCTCAATGGGGAGATTGCTGGAACATATGGAATGTCAAGTTCCAGTTATTAGAAACTGTCACAGTGTCCTCCAATGAGGTTGCACTAGTTTGCATTCCCATCAGCACTGTAGAAGGGGTCCTTCTTCTCCGCATCCTCACCAGCATCTGTTGTTCTTTGCTTTAATAAAGATAGTCAATCTTGCTAGGGATAGGTGTAATCTCAAGTTTGTTTTGATTTATATTTGTCTGATGCTTGGTGAGGCTGTGCACTTTTTCATGTATCTGTTGGTTGGCCATATATCTTCTTTTGAGAAGTGTCTATACCTGCCTGTTGTGCACTTTTTAATGGGACTCTGTTTTTTCTCTTTTTGGCATGTTTGGGATCCTTGCAGATCCCAGTTTTTAAGCCTTTGTCAGATATACAGTTGGCAAATATTTTTTCCCATTCTGTGGACTGTCTTCCTGCTCTCTTGATGGTTCCATTTGTTATGAAGAAGCATGCTAGTATGATGAGGTCCCACTTGTCTGTCTTATTTTTTTGTGGTATGTGCATTTAGGGTTTTGATCAGAAATTGGTTTCCAGCTCTAATTTACTTAAGGGTGCCTCCTGCATTTTAAAAGATTCTCATAATTAGATGTTTGACGTTTAGGTCTTTGATCGATGTAGAATCAATTTTTGTGTATGGCGATAGGTAGGGTCCTTTTGAATCTTCTGCTTGTGATCAGCCAGTATTCACAGCACTATTTAGTGAATATGTTTTCCTCTCCCCAGTGATTGTTTCTGGAGGCTTTGTCAAAAATGAATTGTTTGAGAAATTGAGGATTTGCTTCCAGAATCTCTATCCTGCCTTATTGGTCTATATGCCTTTTCATGTACTATTCCCAGGCTATTTTGATTACTGTAGCTTCATAGTAACGTTTGAATTCTTGAAGTGTGATACCTCCTGCTTTGTTTCCTTTGATAAAGTTTGTTTTGGCTATCTCTGGTCATTTTTGTTTTCATTTCAATTTCTGTATTGTCATTTCTAGCTCTGAGAAGAATGATGGTGGTAATTTATTGGGTATTGCATTGAATCTGTAGATTGTCTTTGGTAGGATAGACATCTTAACAATGTTGATTCTTCCTAACCTTCAATATGGAATACTTTACCATTTTTTTGTGTCTTTTTACATTTCTTTGTGTGGCTTTTTGTAATTCTCATTGCAAAGGAATTTACACATCAATACTTCAGTTAGGAAAGTGCTGAAGTATTTCATATTTTGCGTTTGTCAATTGTGAATGGAGTTGTGGTTTTTATTTGACTCTTTGCTTGCAGTTGGTGTATAAAAATACAATTATCTTGTGCACATTTATTTTGTACTTGAGACTTTATCAAAATCATTTATTAGTGCAAGCAGGTTAATGACAGATTCTTTTGCATTTTAAAGTACAGGAATATGTCATCAGCACAGAGGGACAACTTGACTTCCTCTTTTCTATTTGGATACCCCTGATATCCTTCTCTTGTCTAATTGCCCTAGTTAGGACTTAAAACACAGTGTTGAACAAGAGAAGTGAGAGTGGGCAGCCTTGCATTGTTCCAGTTTTCAGGGGAAATGTTTCTAATTTCTGTCCATTTACCTTTATGTTAGTTGTGGGTTTATCGTAGATGGCACTTACTATTTTGAGGTATATTTCTTCTATACCTAGGTGTTTTAGGATTTTTATCGAGAAGGGATGCTTCATTTTATGAAAAGGTTTGTCTGCATCTAATGAGATAATCTTGTGGTTCTTATTTTTGCTTCTATTGATATATTTAATTGCATGTATTATCATGAGAATGCTGAAACAGCCCTGCATCCTGGGGATGACCCCTACTTGGTCATGGTGGATCATTTTTGGGATGCGTTATTCGATTCAATTTAGTAGAGTCTTGGTGAGGATTTTTGCATCTATGCTCCCAAAGGCCATTGGACTGGAGTTATTTTTTTGTTGAATCTTTACATGGTTTGGTTATCAGTGTGATGGCAGTTTTGTGAAACAATTTCAGGAAAATTCCATCTTTCTAAATTGCCTGGAATATTTTCAATAAGATTGTTTTCATCTCCTCCTTGTATGCTTTGTAGAAATCTGCTGGAGAGCCATCTTGTCCAGGGTTTTTATTTTGTAGGTTTTTTTTTATGAAAGAGTCAATTTCCTTGATTATTTTTTAGTGTCTCAATGTCTTCTCGTGTCAAACTAGGGAGCTTGTGTGATGTCAGAATATCCTACATTTCATTTAGGTTATCATGTTTGTTTTCATATAGGTTTACACAGTAATCTCTGATAATCTTTTTTATTTCGTTGGGGTTGTACTTTCAGGATATTCCCTCTGGGTCACAATCCACCACTGAATAGTTGCTCTGCCAGTCACAGAGTTCGAGTCTGTTGCTCCTTGGTGACCAAGTAGGAGCACTTTCCTACTCCACCTTATAGATGGTGGCAGAGTGCTTCTTTTGTTCTTTCCTGTGGGACTCTACCTCTGGACTCCCTCCACAGCCCCTGCTGCCAGTGCCTGAACAGGTGCTGAAGTGGTGAGGCAAAGTCTGGAGCCAGCAGTCTTTCCCCACTACTTTTTAACAGGAAAAATTTTGCCCTTCTAAATAAATTGGCGCTTGGCTACTGTGACCTGCAAAGTTTCAGGGACTAAGCAGAGAAACTGTAGCCACAACTTCTGCAACAGGAGGGCCCTGGACCCTTGCTCATGAACCCCCACTTAGTCAGTCTCCACCTGCACTTTCTTTCCAGAGTTTTGTTGATTAAATTTTTTTAAATGGTGTTCAGTTTCTGAGTCCCAGAAATCACTAGGTTCCAAGTAGAGCAGCTGTGACACCAAACACTGCACCAGGAGAGCCCTTGTCATCAGAACCTTAGCCCTCAATCAGCAGTCATTCACCTGCCCAGTCACTCACCTGTATGTACACAAAATTTTTCATACACTCACTCGCACATATCAGGACTCGCATAGTCTGAATGGCTCAGCTGCCATTTTCCCCTGCATTCACCTACCTGTGTTTTAAAGATTAAGAAGCTAACATTCAGAGGGGGGAAAATAGTTTACTTAGGTCATATGGCTACTACTTGCATTAAACCCTCAGAGTGCATATGAAAAGAGAATAAAGCACAACATAATCAGTGAAATAATCTCAAGCTAAATGTTCTCAACTTTTGCCTACTAACATATGTATATTGAAATGAACAGATTTCAGATTTTTCTTGTCTTATTGAGGTAGGTATATATGCTCAATAAATATTTATCTAAGCCTCAGCAATTTTTCTCAAATTGTTATTATAAACTCCTTTTTTTGTAAAAAAACACTTTATATTTGTAGAGTAAACCTCTCACCAGCCCATGCTCACTTGCTGCTGGGCTCAGCCTGTTTGTGTGGGTACTGAGTGTCCCTTGCACTAGAGTCCCCACCGTGTGGAGATTCTGTCTGACTCACAGAGCATCTTTCTATCATTTCTCTAGTCCAATATGAAAGGCTGCGCCCTGGCTTGAAATCTTCTTCAGTGACACTGTATTCTTCACACACTATCTTATAAAATAGTGAATTGTCCTTATTATACCCAACACGCTGTATAGGGAGAACAAAGCTAGACTTTTGCAAAACCCTCGATACCCTCTTCCCTAGAGCTTCAAATGCTCTGATGCAGTCAACACTCACATTCAGTCCAAAGGAGCGTCAGGACTTTTGGGTAGCCTCTTCTCTCCTTTATAGTCCTTTGGTTAAATATCTATTCAGTGAAATTTTGAACCTGAGAGATTGCGACTAAGAGCCCACCCACACCTGCTCATCCAGAAACACAACAGATACTGAAGATAGGGACCACAGAAATTTGTAGAAAATGCCCGTTTTCTGCCAGTGTCTAGGATATGGGTAGTGTCTCCTGTACTGTCTATAGGCCTGCGCCCTTGCCAAACAGAAAAAGAGCAAACGACTTATACCTGAGAATGAGACTATGAATCCATGGTAGTTTGCCTGTTCTTCTCACATTTGGAATGTGTAGACAACAATTAGGAGGGTCCAAGCTACCATGGAGTGTCACAGGCAGCCCTGTTGGTGCAGCCAACAATGAACTGCCTCTGCTGTGGTAAGAGTCATGGAAGGCCAGCATCCCAGCTTGTCCCACTCTCAAAGGCACATCCAGGAGCCTGTGAGAGCCTTGGGGACCCTGTATGGGGTGTCCCGCAGGAGCAAAGCATGTGCTCATTTTTAACCAGGGGACCTGGTTGTAGTGCTCAATGGTTCAGGGGCCCTGTGGTAAAGGGTCTGTCTTTGATCTCTGCTTAATCCCTTATTATTTTGTCATCTCTCTGTGGGTCTTGTCCATATCGAACGCGTACAGGTGGTTTTTGCAGGGATAATGACTCATGATTTTAGCTGTAAGTCTCACGTTCAGGTAAGCTCACTTATAAAGGCCCCATTAGCAGACACAAACATTTCCAGAAATGTTTCAAATGGTTCCATACCTCCGTCAGAAGCTGTATGTTTCGCCCTCATGGTGAACATTTCGGATTGGAGGACTCAGATGTTTGTAAAGAGGTCCTGGATTCTGCATCCCACAGCAGGGCCTGCAATGCTCCTAATCACCTCCCCTAGACCTGTGTCATACTCTCTACTCAGGCTAGGACTTGGGGCTTGCTTTTGACAATGAGAGGGGCCTGGGAAGTTTGTGAATTCTGGGCTGTTGCTGTCACTGCTTCACAGGAAACTGAAGACACCACCAGGTCGGGAGCCTCCGGTCAGAAATGAAGACATACTCCAGCTGAGGAATCCCCTTGAAAACTCTGCTAGGTTCCTGGAGTTCACATAGTTGCATAAGGGAAGAACCTTCAGGACTGAGAGGAGGAGACAGCCCTCTGTCAGCTTCTCAGGTGATGATGTTCTGCTGTTCAACTTTTAGTGGAGTAGGGGCAGGCAGGTGAGTGTCACTTATCCCCTAATGGGCTGCTAGGCTTCTGCAGAAACCTCCTCACCAGGAAGAAAAGGGTGCTTGACTATCTGTGTCACCAGCCTGCTGGTCATGTTCTCATTGTGGCCACCTGCCCAGTAGAACTCAGGGGCTTTGACACATGGACAGAGGCACTTCTTAAAGTCACTTCTTAGTCACACATGCAATTACATGACCCAGATCTTTATGGAAAATCTTCTTCTATGCCTGCTTGTGTCTTTGCTTGAACTCTAAAGTATTCACATTGAAATACCCAAAATTCTGTGAGGAGGAAAGAAATAATAGTTAAAAATAAAGTTCATTCCAGTTCAGATGAGAGTCCTCAAGATGATTTTTTGGCAAGAAGGAAATTTAGTCCTGTAAGAACCTGGTGAAGGAAAGGTCAACAGTCACTGGTGACATCTCATCCACAAAAAGAAAAAGTAACTTGGTCCTTTAGTTGCATGCAGTGAAAATGTGAGAAGTTAGTCCCAAGAAAATAGAGCAAGAATTCTTTTAAGAAGCATCTGAGAGCTGAGTTAGCACAAGACAGGAAATTACTGATGCAAACTGGGTGTCCATCTTTAGCTGCTCCTTGCACGTGTTTCGTGGTGGGTTCCAGTGCTGACTGGTCCCTGAGTGACTCCTGCAGCTCATTGCATCCTGGCATCCTGCACTACATGACTTGCATATCAATACAGAGCTGTGTGTCCTCAAGTTTAAGACTGTTCATTTGCAGATACAGCATGTTCTTTGAATCATCCCTTGAGATGGTGAATCTGCCCTTCACAGATCTTGCATGTTCTGGTGTGTACTGTCAGCACTGTTTCTCATGAGACCAGCCCACTCCTGCCCATTCCCTGGAGCCTGCCTTTTTCATATCATCCAGTACCTATTGAAGGTGAATCACAGGCCAAGGTCTTCTCTCCCGGAGCTTCAGGATCAGAGCTGGGCTGGTTCTAAGCAGAAGATGGTTATATTTGCAAGTCTCTTACTGTAGAGCAAGCACTTGGGTTGGATGTTTCAGAAATTGGAGGGCTTGGGCCCTGTGGGAGTGTCTTGGGAGAGTTTGGTGGCAAGAATGATATTTGGATACTTATTATTTTCAATTATGTGATTGTGGTTGTGATAATATATTTTTTTGTGAGCTGGAGTCTCACTCTGTTGCCCAGACTGGAGTGCAGTGGCCACTCCCGGCCAATGCAGCCTAGACCTGCTGGACTCCGGCGATCCTTCCGCCTCAGTCTTCCAAGTAGCTGGAACTACAGGCGTGCGCTGCCATGCCCGGCTTATTTTTTTGATTTATTGTAGAGATGAGGTCTCGCCAAGTTGCCCAGGCGGGTCTCGAACCCACGGGCTCAGGCAATCCACTCACCTCAGCCTCCCAAATGTGGAGGATTACAGGCTGAGCCACCAAGCCTGGCTGTGGCTGTGATAATATTTAAACCTGAATTTTTTTTTTTTTTTTTGAGTTGGAGTCTCACTCTGTCGCCCAGTCTGAAGTGCAGTGGCCGCTTCCGGCCACCACAACCTCGAACTGCTGGGCTGTGGCAATCCTTCCACCTCAGCCTTCCGAGGAGCCAGAATTACAGGCATGCGCTACCACGCCCGGCTGATTTTTTGATTTATTGTAGAGATGAGGTCTCGCTGCCCAGGTGGGTCTCGAACCCGCGGGCTCAGGCAATCCACTCACCTCAGCCTCCCAAAGGCGCGGGATTACAGGCTAAGCCACCGAGCCCGGCTTTAAACCTGAATCTTTTATTTCATTTTTTACATATACATTTAATCTGTGTAATGTAGTTATCAATGCCGCCAATGTAATTGTAAGCACAGGAAGCAGGAATTGGTTGTGTGTTCTCCAAGAGCTCACATCTGTCAAGAGTGAGCCCTAGTGCCTGGGCCTCAACCATGGACCTGACTGCTTTCCTTATTCAACTCCAGTACAGAAATATTTATATCCACTGGAGTGTACAGAACTCAAATTTCCTTAAAAAGTATGTAATGTTCTTCTGTGTTACTGTCATTTCCTAAAAATAAGAAGAGATGCAGGGCTCATACAGATAAATTTTTCGGCGGACTTTAGCTTTCCCTTGCTATAATACATCTCTCACTACCACCCTACCAGTATTTCTCTTTGCTTATTTATAACAGCTTAAGTCAGTATAACTGGCATTTTCATTTTCTCTTAATTACTGTATGTAATTTATAAATATAGACTTAGCTGTCATCTTTATCAAGATAGTAAAAAAATCAATTATCCACATAGATTTCCACATTTTGCTTTGTGATTTATCCTTCTTGATCCTTCAACCAAACTAACAATCATCCTGCAAATGTATCACTGGTGTACACCTGTGAGAGGCACAAAATGTAGACTCAAAACGAAGAGGGAAACAAAAACAGAGTATACTGGACGATGTCTGAATTGCCTTGTGAATGTAGTGGAAACACTCTGAAGTCTGGTAGATATTGTAACAAATATTGTCAAATTCATCCAGGATATGATTCACACAAATGTTCACATTAAAATTGTGATGGAGGAAGAGTGAACAATCCATGGGAAGAAGACATAGAAACAGTTATCATCAAGTGACTCTTTCAAAATATCTGTAAGCAAATATTATTGTTGTATGAGAGAGAAAGACCAGTATTTAGTAATCACTAAAGATTCTGATCAAGTCTGAGAAGAGTGCTGTTATTAATTTAATGGGTATTGTGGTAAATATGTAGGTTACCTTGGATAGAATGAACATCTTAGCAATGATGATTCTTCTAATACATGAGCATGGAATAATTTTTCCTTTTGTTTGTGTCATCTTTGATTTCTTTGAGCAGTGTTTTGTAGTTTTCTTCGTAAATGTCTTTCACATTTCTGGTTAGGACGATGTCATATAGTTAAATTTTTTGTGGCTATTGTGAATGGGATTGTTCTTTATATTTTTGTTTCTCTTTGTCTATGATTGGTGTATAGAAATAGGACTGTCTTTTGCACATGTGTTTTATACTCTAAGACTTTGCCAGTTGTCTTTATCTATGCAAGGAGTTTTTTGACAGATTCTCTTGGGCTTTTGAGTTGTAGGACTATGTCATTTGCAAAGAGGGTTAACCTGACTTCCTCTTTTCCTATTTGTTTACCTCTGATCCTCTTCTCTTGTCTGATTGCTCTAGCTTGGACTTCCAATATTAGGTTGTAAAGGAGGGGTGAGAGTAGACATCCTTATTTTTGTTCCAGTTTTCAGGGGAAATGGGTTCAATTTCTGTCTGTTTAGCCGTGTGCTCGCTGTGGGTTTCTCATAGATGATTCTTAATATTATGAGTTATGTTCCACATATGCCTAGACATTCGGGGATTCTTATTAAGGAGTGCTGGATTGTATTGAAAGCTTTCCCCACATTTAATGATATAATCATGTGGTTTTTGTCTTTCCATCTTTTGATGTATTTAATTGCAATTCGTTGTGAAAGTTGAACCATCCTACATTTTGGGTATGAAGCCTACTTTGCTGTGTTGGACAATTTTGGAGATGTGTTATTAGATATGGTTTGCTAAGATCTTGTTGAGAATTTTAGCATCTATATTTCTGAATGATATTGTACTGTAGTTCTATTTCCTTGTTGGATCATTACCTGGCTTGGATATCAATGTGATGCTAACTTCATTAAAATGATTTGGGGAGAGATCTATCTTTCTCAATTGCCTGAAATACTTGCAATAGTCTTGTTTTCAATATCTTCTCGAATGTTTTGTATATTTCTGCTGGAAAGACATCCGATTCAGGGCTTTTCTTTTGTAGGCAGTTTTCTTAAGACATAGTCAATTTCCTGGATTGTTATTGGTATATTCAGGATCTCGATTTTTTCTTGCTTCAACCCGGGGAGATTGTGTGAAATCTGAAAGTCCTCCTTTTACTTAAGGGTTTCAAGTTTGTTTCTATACAAGTGGTGAGCAATATGGACCTATTTCCTGTCAGAATTCAAGATAGTAGATGGGTGCCTGTTTTTTTTTTTCTCCAGCAGGGCTCTGTCTCTGGCTTCCTTGCTGTGCTCCTTTTCCAGCCCTTGCTGTCAAAGTCCTACAGGTACTGCTATAGTGAGGCAGAGCCTCGAGCTGGTAGTTTTTGATAATATTTTTTTATTTCTTTGGAGTTAGTTTTGACTTTATCTTTTTCATTTCTGATCGTGTTTATTTGGACTTCTTTTTTTCTCTTTTTCTTGGTCAGTCTATGTAGGGGTCCATTAATCTTGGTTATCCTTCCAAAGAATCAACTTTTTGATTCCTGATTTTTTTGTCTAACCTTTTTTCTTGCTTGTCCTAAATTTGGGCTTTTATTCTGTTGATCTGGATTCTTCTGCTAAAGTTAGGGGGGTAGTCTTTCTTTTCCAACTACCTTAGGAGACTTCTTAGGCTGCTAACTTGTGATCTTTCCATTTTATTCATGTGAATTCGTAGAGATATGAATTCCCCTCCTATTACTGCTTTCATGGCATCCCAGAGGCTTTGGTAAGAAGTTTCTTGATTTTCTTTTGTTTCCAGGTATCTTTTCATCTCTGTTTAGATTTCCATGATGATGTAGGAGTTGATTATTGTCATGCTCTTTCGTGTCCATATCTTTATCAGTTTTGGAAGAAATTGTTGGCACCTATATTTATTTTTATTCCACTGTGGTTTGACACGGTGCCTGGCAGTATTTCAATCTTCTAGAATTTGTTTATGCTTACTTTATGTTGGAGGATGTGATCGATCTTAAAGTATGTTCCATGTGGAGATGAGTAGAATGTATATTCCATGGTTGTTGGTTCAGTGTTCAATAAAGTTCATCTGGTAAATTGTCATGTTGATTTTCCAGATCTCTCTGTTGATTTTTTGTCTTGATGAGTTTCCAGATCTCTCTGCTGATTTTTTTGTCTTGATGATCTGTCCAGGATTGTGAGTGGGACATTTAAGTCACCAGATATAATTACATTAGACTCAATTTATTTTTTAAGTTAACTAGAAGCTGCTTTAAGAAAATTGGTGTTCCTATTTTGGGTGCATATATGTTTAGGATGGGTATTTCTTGTTGATGTATTTGACCTTTTATCATTATGTATTAACCTTCTATTATTTTTAATTTTTTTAGTATAAAGGGTATTTGTCTGACACTAAGGTCATAAATGCTGCTTTCTTTCATGTTCCATTCGTCTGAAATTTTGTTTTCCATCCTCTTACTTTGAGACTGCAAGTATCCTTTCTGGTGAGATGTCTCTTGGAGACAATATATTGTTGCCTCATGATATTTCATCCATTTTTCCATTCTGTGTATTGTCAGTGATTTTTTTAGTCCATTTGCATTCAGGCTAATTATTGAAATATGGGAGTGTATCCCTGTCATGAGGTTCTTATAAAGTTTGTTGTTGCTATTGTTTGTTTATTTTTTTGTTATCCTTCTTTTGTTATGTTGGCTGATTCATCTGTGTCTTCAATCTTTTTCTGCATTCTTGTGAAGGGCATTGTCGTTCTTACTTTTCTTTTTTCTGTGTTTTATAATTTCTTAAGTGTTTCTTGTAGAGCTGGTCTGGAGGCAGTATATGCTCTTAGGGGTTGAATTTCTAGGAAGAATTTTAATTCTCCATCACTGATTAAGCTTACCTTAGCTGGACAGGTAATTCTTGGTTGAAATATTTTCTCTTTCAGAACTTTGAATGCTGGATTCCAAGATCTCCCATATTGAAGTGTTTCAGTAGATAAGTCTGCTGCTACTCTATTTGCTCCCCTGTGGTAGGTAGTCTGACCTTTTTCTTTTGCTGCCATTTGAATTTTTTTTTACACCGATCATGTGTAAGTGAATTATTATGTGTCTAGGAGGCGGTCTTCTCATTTTTTTTGTCTTGCAGGGGTTCCTTCAATATATTTTGTTTGAATGGTCACATCACTGATGAGATGAGGAAAGTTTTATTGTATAATTTAATGGAATGTTTGTCCCAGGGTGGTCTCTGTCCTTTAACAGCCTCAGGAATTCCAATTAATCTTAAGTTGCTGCACGGAGCCTTGGGAGCTCTGTGAGGAGGGAGATTTCCATGCAGAGTGACACACATTTCCACTGTTCATGTCTTTTGTAGGACAGTGACAAAAGTATAGAATTTACACCACCCTGGTGGTGAGTCTCTGCGTCTCCTATTTCCTTTCCCCAGAGGAAAGGAAGGCCTCTGAGGCTTTCTTGCAGATCTCCGTTTCTTCTGGGCCTCAGTTTCCCCCTAGGACCTTATTGTAGTACCTGGATAAACTCTGGATGGAGTGGAATACCCTAGCAATGTGGGGGCAATGAGCATTTCTCTGGGGTCCCATAAACCTGTAGGCTCTTAAGTTACAGAATTACCCCAAACCCGGTCCTGCCCATTTCACAGATGGTGAAACCGAGACTCAGCAATTCAGGGCCCGGCAGCTGGGAGCCGAATATTAGCCAGCCCATATGGCGGCAGGAACCAGAGACAGCAAACTGCGTTCCGGGGTCCTTGGCCCCTTAGGTCGTGGACAAATCTCATCCTGAGGTCGGACTTTGGGCCAGCAGACAGTTCAAGCCTTGGCATCTTCTCCGCCTGGCACTCTGCATGCCTGGACATGTGTATCCCAGGTCCTGCATCATGACAGTCGCTCAGCTGTTTAGTTCATAAATATAGACACACTTTGAGAGGTCGGAGTCCCACTCTGCAGCCCAGGCTAGTGTGTGGTGGCACGCTCATGGCCATCATGGCTTCGACGTGCTGGGCTCAGGTGATCATTCCGTCCTGACCTCCATGTTGGCTGGAATCGCAGGCTGCGCCAGTAGTGCCAACTGATTTTTTGTTTTGTTGTGGAGACGGGGTCTCGCCACGTTGCCCAGGCTGGTCTTGAACCTCTGGGGTCTGCAATCCTCTCGCCTAGGCTCCCAGGGTACTGGCATGGCAGGTTTGAGCCTCTGTTCTTGGTCCATCGGTAAGTATTAAGACCACCGTTCATTCATCCCCACCACAGTCAGTGACAGAATTCTGCAGAGACAGGACAAAAAACACCTGGGGCCATGAGCTTGGCGCCTTTCCTTCCTGATGTTTAAAGGGAGGAGGTTGAGCCACTCACGATGGCTCAGGTCTTTATTCCCAGCACTTTGGGTGGCGGAGGTTGGAGGATTCCCACAGCCTGGGAGTTGGCGACCAGCCTATTCAGCTTGGAAGCCAGGTCTCCACAGTCAATCAAAAAAGTAGTCAGGCATGGTGGCACGTGCCTGTGGTTCCAGCTTCTTAGAGGGCAGGGGTGGAAGGATCACCCAAGCTCAGCGGGTGGAGGTTGTGGTGGCCATGGTTGTGCCACTGCACTCCATCCTGGGTGACAGGTTGAGACACCTACTCAAAAAAAATAAATAAATAAAAAATAAAAAATATATATACCATAGTTAAAATATATAAAATTTCTCACACACCAACTAAATTTTTAATTTTCATGTTTTTTACTTCCACAGTTCTTTGAGAGCACTGACCAGGTTTATGACTGTTCATTCATTTATATATTTGGATTCTATATTAAAAGGTTAAATAATACAGTTCCTTTTGGAGATTAATTCTTTCACAGGATGATGCTTGTTCTTGTGAGTTTGTTGGTTTTTGCTTCCATTTTATTAATAGAGCATGTTTCATGGTTTATTCATTCCCTTAGCAACCATGGTTGCTTCTACTTTGCAGTTATTATAAGTAAAGCTGTCTATAAGCATCTGCATACAGATTTTTGGAGGGCATTGTTGTTGTTTTATTTTCAGGACAATATGCAGCTTCTGGGATTTTATAAACACTGATTATTTCGGACCAGGTTGCCTTTTGGGCTAAAGGTCCCACATTAATCATCAGAGGACTGAACATAACATTCTGGTTGAGAGCAACATTGGTACAATGGTGGAATAGGAGATTCCAGGCTCTCTCACCTTATAAAATCCAGAAACTACATCTATCCATGAGCAAAAATACCTTTATGGAAGTCCCATATCAGGGATATTTTACAGCACTGAGATCAGCACTGAAAACATAAAAGATATATTGAAGAGTGTAGGAAGTTTTGTTGCACTTATGTTAATCAGGGATAACTGCCTGTTTTATGTATTTATATAATGTTTACATATTATTATATTTATGTATATTTATGTATATTTATTAATTTATTTTTGCATCCTTGCCCTGTTATGATACTCCTCTTGACAAAATGAGTTTGGAATTAATCTTTCCTTTTTAATTTTTTTAAATTAATTAATTTATTTTTATTATGAAGTTGTGGGGTACAGTTAAGGGTTAGGTATACAATTGCGTTTCATTCAGGCACCCTGTTGATATGGGGTGTTTCCCTGTTCCCAGACAGATATTAGCTACTGTTAATCCCATCTCCCTCCCTCCCATAGTTTCCCAGTACTGTCAGTCATTTTCTTATAGTATTGCATTGGATGTTTAAGGTCCATTATATGAGTGAGAACATGTGATACTCGGATCTTTGTTTCTGTGAGAGGTCACTCAGTATTATAGACTCTAGTTCCATCCAGGTTGCTGCAAAATTCATGATTTTGTTCTTTTTTATGGCTGTGTAGTATTCCATCATGTATATGTACCACATTTTTAAAATCAAGTCCTCTTTTGATGGGCAGCATGGTTGTTTCCAGGTTCTTGCTATTGTGAACAATGCTGTGATAAACATGCGTGTGCAGGTATCTTTTTTATAGAGTGATTTGTGTTCTTCGGGATATATTCCTAGTAGGGGGATTGCGGGGTCATATGGAAGGTTGGTATTTAGAGCTTTTAGGAATCGCCACACTGCTTTCCACAGAGGTTGCACTAGTTTACACTTCCACCAACAGTGTAGAAGTGTTCCCTTTTCGCCACACCCTCTCCAGCAGGTGTTATTTTTTGACTTGTTGATAATTGCCATTCTGACTGGGGTTAGGTGGTATCTCAGTGTGGTTTTGATTTGCATCTCCCTGATGATTAGTGAGGTTGAACATTTCTTCATGTGTTTGTTGGCTGCTCGGATGTCCTCTTTTGTGAAGTGTCTGTTCATATCTTTTGCCATTTTATAATGGGGTTGTTTGTTTTTTTCTTTTCAGCACGTTTGAGTTCCTTGTAGATCCAGGATGTTAAGCCTTTGTCAGAACTGATGTTGGCAAATATTTTTTCCCAGTCTGTAGGCTGTCTTCCTGCTCTCTTGATGGTTTCTTTGGCTTTGCAGAAGCTTGTCAGTTTAATAAGATCCCACTTGTCTATCTTCTCTCTTATGAGCTGTTGGTTTTGGGTTTTCTTCAGGAATTGGATGCCAGTTCCGATTTCCATGAGGGTATTTCCTTGATTTTCTAAGGTTCTTATGGTTTGAGGTTTTACATTTAGGTCTCTGATCCATTTGGAGTTAACCTTTGTGCAGGGGATAGACAGGGGTCCTGTTTCAATCTTCTGCATGTGGTTAGCCAGTTTTCCCAGCACCATTTACTGAATAGGTTCTCCTCTCCCCAGTGGTAGGTGGTGGAGTGTTTGTCGAAGATGAGTTGGTTGAGAAATTGAGGTTTTGCTTCTGGAATCTCAATTCTATTCCATTGATCTATATACCTATTCCTATAACAATACCAAGCTCTTTTGATGATTGTAGCTTTATAGTAAAGTTTGAAGTCTGGTAATGTGATACCACCTGCTTTGTTTCTTTTTTTTGCTGAGGATTTTTCTGGCTATTCTTGGATGTTTGTGTTTCCATATGAATTCCTGTGTTGTTTTTTCTAGGTCTGAGAAGAATGTTGCTGGTAATTTGATGGGTATTGCATTGAATTTGTAGATTGCCTTAGGTAGGATGGACATCTTCACAGTGTTGATTCTTCCAGTCCATGAGCATGTGATATTTTTCCACTTGGTTGTGTCAACTTTGATTTCTTTGAGCAGTGTTTTGTAGTTTTCCTTGTAAAGGTCTTTCACGTCTCTGGTTAGGAAGATGCCAAGGTATTTCATTTTTTCTGTGGCTATTGTGAATGGAATTGTGTATTTTATTTGGGTTTCTGTTTGTTTATTATTGGTATAGAGAAATGCAATTGTCTTTTGTACATATATTTTGTATCCTGAGACTTTGCCAAAGGTCTTTATCAGTGTAAGGAGGTTTTTGACAGTTTCTCTTGGGTTTTCAAAGTTCACAATAATATCATCTGCAAATAGAGATAACTTGACTTCCTCTTTTCCTATTTGGATACCCCTGATTGCCTTCTCTTCTTTGATTGCTCGAGCCAGGACTTCCAACACAATGTTGAACAGGAGGGGTGAGAGTGGGCATCTTTGTCTTGTTCCAGTTTTCAGAAGAAATGGTACTAATTTTGTCCATTTCGGAGTATGCTGGCTGTGGGTTTCTCGTAGATGGCTTTTACTATTTTGAGGCATGTTCCCCATATTCCTAGATGTTCAATGGTTTTTATCAAGAATGGGTGCTGAATTTTGTCAAAAACTTTTTCTGCATCTAATGATATAATCATGTGGTTTTTGTTTTGACATCTGTTAATGTATTTAATAACATTTATGGTTTTACGAATGTTGAACCAGCCTTGCATCCCAGGAATGAAGCCTACTTGGTCATGACGGATGATTTTTGAGATGTATTGCTGAATCCGGTTTGCTAGGATCTTGTTGAGAATTTTAGCATCTATGTTCATCAAAGATATTGGCCTGTAGTTCTCTTCCTTTGTTGGATCTTTACCTGGCTTAGGTATCAATGTGATGTTGGCTTCATAAAATGATTTGGGGAGCATTCCATCTTTTTCAGTCACCTCAAATACCTTCAGTAGGATTGGTATCAGCTCCTCCTTAAATGTCTTGTAGAATTCTGCTGGAAAGCCATCTGGTCCAGGGCTTTTTTTTGTAGGAAGTTTTCTTATTACGTAGTCGATTTCCTTGATTGTTATTGGTCTATTTAGGGTCTCAATTTCTTCTTGTTCCAACTTAGGTAGGTTGTGTGATGTCAGAAAGTACTCCGTTTCCTTAAGGTTTTCAAGTTTGTTTCCATACAAGTGTATGTAGTAGTCTCTAATGATCTTTTGTATTTCTTCAGTGTCAGATGTGACTTCATCTTTTGTGTTTCTGATGGTGCTTATTTGGTATTTTCCTGGTCAGTCTAGCTAGGGGACCATTGATCTTGTTTCTACTTCCGAAGAACCTGCTTTTTGTTTCATTGATTTTTTGTATTATCTTTTTGTCTTCTATGTCCTGGATTTGGGCTTTTATTTTGTTGATCTGGATTTTTCTGCTGAAATTATAGTTTTTGTGGTCTTGTTTTTCCAGCTTCTTTAGGTGGCTTGCTAGGTTGTTAATTTGTGTTCCTTCCATTTTCCTCATGTGTGTTTGTAGGGATATAAATTCCCCTCTTATTACAGCTTTTAAGGCATCCCAGAGATTTTGGTGAGATGTTTCTTCATTTTCATTTGTTTCCAGGTATCTTTTGATCTCTTTTTTGATTGCATCATTGACCCAGG
Organism: Cephalopachus bancanus; assembly: GCA_027257055.1. Lineage (NCBI taxonomy): Eukaryota > Metazoa > Chordata > Mammalia > Primates > Tarsiidae > Cephalopachus > Cephalopachus bancanus. The sequence continues at coordinate 6,051 of JAPVLO010002317.1, read as the reverse complement.
AGTTGTTTAGCATCATGCTGTTTAGTGTCCATTTCTTTGTGGGTTTTGGGGGGACCATGTTGGTGTCAATGTTTATTTTTATTCCACTGTGGTCCGAGAAGGTGCATGGTAGAATTTCAGTCCTTTTAAATATGCTTATGCTTTATTTGTGTCCAATTATGTGGTCGATCTTAGAATATGTTCCACACGGTGATGAGTAGAATGTGTAGTCTGTGGTCTTTGGATGGAGTGTTCTGTAGGTATCAATTCAGTCCATTTGGTCCAGAGTCTCATTGAGGTTCCAGATCTCCTTGCTGATTTTTTGTCCTGATGATCTGTCTAGGGTCGTGAGTGGTGTATTAAATTCCCCAGTTATGATGGTGTTAGAGTCAATGTCTTTCTTTAGTTTTCCTAGAAGTTGCTTTATGAATGTTGGCGCACCTATGTTGGATGCATATATGTTTAGGATAGATATTTCTTGTTAATGGAGTGAACCTTTTATCATTATGTAGTGGCCCTCTGTATCTTTTTAAAGTTTTGTAGCTTAAATGGTATTTTGTCTGAAATTAGGATCGTGACTCCTCCTTTCTTTTGTGTTCCATGCACCTGAAAACTTGTTTCCCATCCTCTTACTTTGAGTCTGTGTATTTCTTTTCTAGTGAGATGGGTCTCTTGAAGGCAGCATATTGTTGCCTGGTGATATTTTATCCATTTTGTCATTCTATGTCTTTCCAGTGGTGTGTTTAGTCCATTCACATTCAAGCTAATTATTGAAATGTGAGAGTTCGTCCCTATCATGGAGTTCTTATTGAGTTGTTGTTATTCCACTTGGTTTTTTCTTTCCTTTTTTTTTTTTTTTTTTTGTCTTTCTTTTGGTTTTGGGGTTGGTATATTTTATTCTTTTTCCTGTACTCTTCTGAAGAACGTTGTTCTTTTTTCCTTTTCTTCTGTGTTTAGTACTTTCTTAAGTGTTTCATTTAGAGATTTTTTGGTGGCAGCATAAGTTCTTAGGTATTGGATATCTAGGAAAGATTTTAATTCTCCCTCACTGATGAAGCTTAGCTTGGCCAGGTAGGTTTTTCTTGGTTGAAATTGTTTATCTTTTAGGACTTTGAAGATAGGTCTCCAAGCTCTCCTAGCCTGCAGGGTTTCTGCAGATAAATCTGCTGCTATTCTAATTGGTCTTCCCTGGTAGGTGATCTGGCCTTTTTCTTTTGCTGCCTTTAGGGTTTTTTCTTTTGTGCCTACTTTATTTAGGCGAATTATTATGTGTCTAGGAGTTGGTCTTCTCATTTGTTGTCTTGTGGGGGTTCTCTGAATCTCTTGGGTTTGAATTTTTGCATCACTGATTAGATAAGGTAAGTTTCCTTGAATGATCTCATGGAAAGTTTGTCCTAATGTGGTCTCTGTTTCTCTTTCTGCCTCAGGGAGTCCAATTACTCTTAGGTTAGGCCTCTTGAGGTAGTCACTCATCTCTTGAAGGTTTTGTTCTGTCTTTTTGAGCTTATTTTCTGTGTTTTTAAGAGTTTGGGTTATTTCTATATTTTGGTCCTCAAGCTCTGAGATTCTTTCTTCTGCTTGGGTGATTCTGCTTGCCATGTTTATCAGTTTGTTATTTATTTCATTCACGGTATTCTTTATTACTATTATCTCAGATATCAGCTCCTTCCTAGTTTCTTCTTGTGTCTCCTCAATTTTTTTTAATCTCTCCATTATTGTCTTGATATCTACATTTGCAGTTTGAGACCCTTCATTCTGGGGGCTTTTCATTGTTTGCATTCTAAAGTCAGTTTTCTCAGTGTCTGCTCTGCTAGGCGTCTGGGAGAGACCCATACTCTTCTTTTGGTTTTTCTTCATTTCTATAGATTTTTCTCCCTCTCCCCCTTTCCCTTCCCTTCTTCAATTCTGTTTTTGAGGGAAGGTGGGGTTGCTTCTATTTCTCTTCTGCAATGTCCTGTTCTTCCTTATGATGTTCTTCTGGCTTTGTTCACTTTTCCCTCTGCTTTACAGTCTGTCTATTCAGCAGTATGTAGTCTTGGTTGCTAGATTTAAAAGGGGGGTGTACAAAGGAGGAAAATAATAGAGGAAGGGGGTGTCAATAAGGAGTTAGAAAGAGAGAAGTGCGAGAGTGAAAACAGATATACATACCAACTATCAGGTGGGAAAGAGGCACAGGGCCGGGAAGAAGTGAAGAAAGACACGTAAGAAAGATTCCCTAAAGAGTACTGACAGCTACACAGAGACAGGTTAATAAAATTGAGAAACAGTGTAAGTCAGAAGGTAAACAACAAACGTGATCTAAACCAACAGTTACAATGATAAAATTCTAAGTCAAAATAAGTGAAAGTGAGAAGTGCAAGAGGGAAAACAGATATACATACCAACTACAAGGTGAGAAAGAGACACAGGGCCGGGAAGAAGTGAAGTAAGAAAGATTCCCTACAGAGTACTGTTAACTACACAGAGACAGGCCAATAAAATCAAGAAACAGTGTAAGTCAGAAGGCAAAAACCAAACGTGATCTAAACCAACAGTTACAATGATAAAATCATAAGTCAAAATAAGTGAAAGAGAGAAGTGTGAGAGGGAAAACAGATATACATACCAACTATCAGTTGAGAAAGAGACACAGGGCCGGGTAGAAGTGAAGAAAGACAGGTAAGAAAGATTCCCTAAAGAGTACTGATAGTTACACAGAGATAGGCCAATAAAATTGAGAAACAGTGTAAGTCACAAGGTAAACACCTAACGTGATCTAAACCAACAGTTTCAATGATAAAATCATAAGTCAAAATAAGCTATAAGACTAGAGTCACTTCTCTGATCTCCGATTCCGGCCTCTCCCTTTTGTTTTTTGTTGCAGCGTAGGGGTGGGACTTTGTCTCCTGTTTTGCGCTGTTGCCTTAGGAACTGAGGTAAAGTTTGTTGATAGGTGGGCAGGGCAATGGAAGTCTCTGCCGGGAGAATAACAAGGTAGTTTAAGCAGATCTGTTTTTCTCCACTTGTCTGGGTCCCCTGGCTTGAGGTCTCGCACTGAGTGCCTCAGCCAGGGTGGGCCCAGAGTTCCAGAGTTCCAAAGCTCCAAAGGGCAGGCAGTGGGTGGAGAGATTGGCTCTGGGCCTTCCACAGGGTACTTCAGCCAGGAATGGGACTGGTGTCTCTGAGGAACGGGCACCCAGAACCTCCCTGTGTGACCAGCGGCTTGGTGCCGGGTGCCGCGCTGGAGACAATGCAGCCGGGGAGGGAGCTGGAGGGGGCTGGGTGTCAAGACTCTCACACATGCAGTGGAATAGCAGCAGCAGGGGGCTGCAATATCTGGCCTTAGGAAATGAGGTAAAGTTTGTTGATAGGTGGATGGAGCAATGGAAGTCTCTGCCTGGAGAATGGCAAGGCAGTTTAAGCAGATCTGTTTTTTTCCGTTTGTCTGGGTCCCCGGCTTGGGGTTTCAAGCTGAGTGCCTCAGCCAGGTGGGCCTGGAGTTCCAGAGTTCCAAAGCTCCAAAGGGCTGGCGGTGATCAGCGAGAGTGGCTCTGGGCCCCCCACAGGGTACTTCAGCCAGGAATGGGACCGGTGTCTCTGAGGGGTGGGCACCCAGAGCCTACCTGTGTGACTGGCGGCTTGGTGCCGGGTGCCAGGCTGGAGACAATGTAGCTGGGTAGGGAACTGGAGGGGGCTGGGACCAGAGACTCCCACACACGCAGTAGAACAGCAGCAGTAGGGGGCCGTAATATCTGGCCCTGCGTGGGACCGAAGTTCCGGGGCCTGGCACCAGCACGGTTGGTGGTGGGCTCGTGGATGGGGGAAGAGAAGTAATAGCTTTGGGAACTCATGTTCAGAGAATCTCACCAGTTCACCTATGCCATCACCTTCTTGTTCCTCCATCTCCTTTTTAATTTTTTGGTAGAGTTTGAAAACTGCTGTTATTTTATAATTTATTTTAAAATTTATTTTATTTCATAGAGTTGGGGTATGATTCAGAATTAGGCATACACGTGGTCATTGTACAGGTAAAATTTGGGCCTACTTTGGTCCCCAGTTGTCCTTGTTTGAAATCAGGTACCTTTATTAATGTTATGTGCCACCCCTTTCCTGACAGATTCTGGCTACTTCTATACCCTTTCTTACAGTATCATGGGAAATGTCCAGGGTCAGCTTAAGAGTGAGAAAATGTGGTAAGTTCTTTGCTTCTGTGATAAATCATGTGATATTATAGTCTCTAAATTCATCCAAGTTATTGCAAAGTCCATAATTTTCTTCTATTTTATGGCTGTGTAATCCATCCTATATATGTACTACTTTTAAAAACATCAAGTTCAGCTTTGATTGGTAGTATAGTTGGATCCAGGCTTTCTCAGTTGTAAATAGTGCTGCTATAAAAAAATTTCTATCCAGATATGTTTTTATAGAGTGATTTAAATTTCTCTGGGTGGTTAAGGTGAGTGGATTGCCTGAGCCCGCGGGTTCGAGACCCACCTGGGCAGCGAGACCTCATCTCTACAATAAATCAAAAAATCAGCTGGGCGTGGTAGTGCATGCCTGTAATTCCGGCTACTCAGAAGGCTGAGGCAGAAGGATCGCCGGAGCCCAGCAGGTCGAGGCTGCGGTGGCCGGGAGCGGCCACTGCACTCCAGTCTGGGCGACAGAGTGAGACCCCAACTCCAAAAAAAAAAAAAATTATCTGGGTATATTACCAGAAAGGAGATGCTGGATCATGTGGAAGTTCCATTTCTGGTTCATTTAGTGATCACCACACTGTTTTCAATGGAGGATAAACTCGTTTGCTGTCCCACCAGCATTGTAGAAGCATTCCCTTTTCTTTGAATCCTCACTAGCTCTGTCTTCTTTTATTAAGACAGCCATTCTTACTGGAGTTAGGTGGTATCCCAATGTGGATTTGATTTGCATTGATCTGCTGATTAGTGGAACTGAGCATTTCTTCAACTGTCTGTTGGGTACTCATATGTCTTCTTAGGAGAATTTCTTATTTCTGTATTTTGCCCACTTTTTAATGGGGCTGTTTGTTATTTTCCTTTCAGCTTGTTTGAGTTCTTTGTAGATCTTGGGTGGTAGGCGTTTGTCAGATATGCACATGACAAATTTTTTTTTTCCTATTCTGTAGGCCTCTTCCTCACTCTCTTGATGGTTTCTTTTACTTTGCAGAAACTTTTTAGTTTGATAAAGTCCTATTTATCTTATCTCTTATGACAAGGTCTTTTTGGGTCTTGATCAGGAATTGCTTGCCTATTCCCATTTCTGAGAGAATTTTTCCTACATTTTCAAAGATTATTTAAATTTGGGATTTTACACTTAGGTCTTTGATCCATTTGGAATTGATTTATTTGTAAGGTGACAGGTGGGGTTCCTGTTTCTTTCTTCTGCATGTGTTCAGCCAGTTTTCCCAGCACCATTTACTGAATATGTCCTCCTCCCCCCCCATGCTTGTTGTTAGAAGCTTTGTTGAACATTAGTTGGTTGAGAAATTGAGCTTTTTCTTCCATATTTAATAATGTAATCGTGAAGTTTTCTTTTTAAATTTGTTGATGTATTTAATTACATTTATGGTCTTACAGATGTTAAAAGATTCCTGCCCAAAGAGTGCAGCCTACTTGGTCATGGTGGATGATTTTTGAGATGCATTGTTGGATCCAGTTTGCCAGAATCTTGTTGAGAATATTTGCATCTCTGTTCATTGGAAATATTGACCTATTATTCACATTCTTTGTTGGATTTTTACCCTGTCTGGGTATCAGTGTGATGCTAGCTTCATAAAATAACCAGGGGAGAGTTCTGATTTTAGAATTGCCTGAAATACTTTTAGTAGGATTGGTGTCAACTCCTTCTTCTATGTTTTGTTGAATTCTGCTGGAATTCCTTCTGGTTCAGAATTTTAATTGTATATAGTTTTCTTAAAAATAGAAAAAAAAACAGTTGCCTTTCTTTGCGATCAGTTGTGCCTTGATCTTTTGCATTTCCAATTGTGTTTATAGGGATTTTTCTCTTTTTCTTCATCATTCTGGCTAGGTTTCCATCATTCTTGTTTATCTTTTCAAATATAAAGCTCTTTGTAATACT
>JAPVLO010002316.1:0-37340 GCA_027257055.1 Cephalopachus bancanus | reverse complement strand
TCACCCCAAATCAGGCGAAGCGGCTCGATATGTTATAGCCCATTGCTTTGCAGCTTTCACTGTCATGGGCATTTCCAAATCTATCACGACTGACAATGGCCCTGCCTATGTTGGTAAGTCTTTTGCCCAATTTTGCTCCACATTTCAAATTTCTCATACTATTGGAATCCCCTATAATCCACCGGGGCAAGGCATAGTGGAGTGTGCCAATAGAACACTCAAAATGCAATTACAAAAATTAAAAAAGGGGAATATATACATTCCTCCCCATATACACTACTGGCACATGCATTATTTATTCTTAATTTTCTTAATCTGGATAATGAAGGGGTATTGAAGTAGGGTCTGAGCGATTAAATAACAACCCACCGACTTAATTTTAACAAAGGAGAAGTTTATTAGTCAAGGCTTTGCCAGCTGGCGACCGCTTGCAGGAAGAGAGCTCCAAGCAAGACAAGATGGCCCCAAGCCCCTGCTCAGAGCTTTTTTTTTTTTTTTTTTTTTGAGTTGGAGTCACACTCTGTGGCCCCAGACTGGAGTGCAGTGGTTGCTCCCGGCCACCGCAGCCTTGACCTGCTGGGCTCCAGCGATCCTTCTGCCTCAGCCTTCCAAGTAGCTGGAACTACAGGCGCGTGCTACCATGCCCGGCTAATTTTTTATTTATTGTAGAGATGAGGTCTCGCCAAGTTGCCCAGGCAGGTCTCGAGCCTGTGGGCTCAGGCAATCCACTCACCTCAGCCTCCCAAAGGCATGGGATTACCGGCTGAGCCACCAAGCCTGGCTCCACTCAGAGCTTTTTAAAGTAGTCCTAGCTTACATCTTGGTTAGCTAAAGTTAGAGTTGGACATTTTCCAGAGCTCTTATCGCAATATTCTGCTGACATCAGCAAGCTAACAGATGTGCTAATTAGGCAAGTATAGTGGGTAAGGATACAATTTATCTTGCAATATTTACAGAGGAGAAACCTTCAAAGAAAACCTTCTGCCAGGCTCGGTGGCTCAGCCTGTAATCCCGTGCCTTTGGGAGGCTGAAGTGAGTGGATTGCCTGAGCCTGCAGATTCGAGACCTGCCTGGGCAACTTGGCAAGACCTCATCTCCACAATAAATCAAAAAATTAGCCAGGCGTGGTAGCACGCGCCTGTAATTCCAGCTACTCGGAAGGCTGAGGCAGAAGGATCACCGGAGCCCAGCAGGTCGAGGCTGCGGTGGCCGGGAGCGGCCACTGCACTCTGGTCTGGGCGACAGAGTGAGACTCCAATGCAAAATAAATAAATAAACAAAACCTTCCAGGAAGGGAGTAACGCCTGTTTCAAGGCTAAAGCCATCTCTTTCACCCTCCCCTTACAATTCCAGGGACAGAGGCTGCTCTTTTCTCCCTTTTACAATCCCCCTTTCAGTTGTGCCAAGAGTCAAATCATTGACTCTTCAGACAAAGGGGTGTAGTGGGATTTGAGAACCATTATTATTTATTTGCAAACAACAGTTAGAGCTATTAAATTTACCCATACTTCTTCTTCTTCCTCCAGCAGGTAGTTCAAAGCTAGGCAATTTTGATAAATAGCTGTGCGCATTTGGGCTTGCTGCTGAGCAACAAGCTCAAAGCCTGTGACTGATTAGTTATCATTTCTAAGACAGTTTGTAACCTGATAATGTGATTTAGCACATATATAGAGGCGTGCGTCATTTTCGACTCCCATTTTGCACCCATGTGACTGGGCCGTAAGTATTTATAATTCTCTGGGGTGGCCATTTGTTATCTTTTCAAACCTGGGTCCCTCCTATATTAGGAACTTGATCGAGGGATCGAGCACCTCGGGTTTTGAAGCTTTCATAAAGGGGATGCCTAGTTCACCCCCCATTGGGTTAGGCAGAAGGAAAAATCCTGGCTGGATTATTCCTATGGTACATGTGCCTTTTTATAATGCTGGGAGCTGGGCATATGCAACCTTTTCCTATATTCAAAATAGCCCTTTAGTACATTGAGAAGATTTAGTTGCATAAGCAGATGCCCAATACCAAACAGCCCTTTTTTGCCACCAGAACAAACTTCTGGCTGGGATGAATAACGATGGGAAGCTCTTACGTCTGACCAGATAGTTTCTATACATGTACATGCTGGGTATGTGAGGGAAGCAATAACACCCAAATTAGGCAGAAATACATAAAAGCACAAGAACATTTCCTATTATAAGAAAGAATGGAATGCTAGTGAAACCCTTTTCTAACATGCTTAAGGGAATAACTTTGTTAATTCTGCAGCAAATAAAGTTAGTTTTACAGCAATTAAAATGACAAACAGTTTAGCAAATATAAAGGTTGACAAAGCAAAACAATAGCTTACTTAATCTTCTGCCATGCATTGATCAGTCAGCCTCCAGTGTGTGACTGAAGCAGGGCTGGAGAATTCTCAGGCTTCTAGAGCAGGGCTTGAGAAATTTTGACTTTCCAGAAGGTCAGTTTAAGGGGTGTTGCTGAATCTGCGGTGCACTCCCAGTCCTGGAAGACCAGCTTAGTTCTGAGTTGTTGGTGGGGTTTTTCCTTTCTTCAATTTTTAGCAGCATTTACTCCCCTGGGATGTTTGAGTTTCTTCTGGTCCAAGAAGTGTCTACAGAAATAAGCTCATAAACTGTGATTAAAATTTGTCCCAAATAGACAACACATTTTCTTATGAGCATTTAGGTTTGTGGTTCCCCTTTCCTTCAGAGGTGTAGGAAAAAGGCCTACCATTAAATAATTTCAAAGATTTAACAAATTCCATTTCAGGGACTTGGATCCTGAGTGATGCAATACCAAATACCTATGTTTAGTTTATACATGTCTCCAAAGGATTTCTAGCGATTATTATGTTAACTTGCAAATTGAAAGATTGTACTGTCCTAGTTTTTACATCTGATGGAGTTTTCCCTGGATTTGCCAAGGGGTGGGATAGGTTGTCACTTGGCCTGCAGTAGAAACATTTGAACACCTTTTAAAACCTACCTATAGGAAATTTATTCATGTCTAACCTGTGCTAGCTACCCTGACTTAATTATTTATTCTTTAGAGATTTTTCGACCCCATAATTATTTGGGGGTGCTGAGGGGTGAAGGTCCGTCTTCTGTAATCTCTTCAGAGTTGATAATGGGTGCAGTCCTGCCTAGCCAGAGATCGAAAATTTTTCCCTGTCTGACTTGAGGCATCCAGATTTGTTTCAGCAGTGGCATTGTTTGCAGGCACTGGCTGGAATTTTTACATGACCATTATGTGGGCATGAAATTACTGGATTCTAGCTTAATAAAAGGAATAAAGTCAGGCCCACATTTTGACAATTGTAGGCAGTGGCTGATTACCATTTTTTTTTTTTTTTTTGAGTTGGAGTCTCACTCTGTACCCAGACTGGAGTGCTGTGGCCGCTTCCGACCACCGCAGCCTCGACCTGCTGGGCTCCGGTGATCCTTCCGCCTCGGCCTTCCAAGTAGCTGGAATTACAGACATGCGCTACCACGCCCGGCTGATTTTTTTGATTTATTGTAGAGATGAGGTCTCGCTGCCCAGGCAGGTCTCGAACCCGCGGGCTCAGGCAATCCACTCACCTCAACCTCCCAAAGGTGCGGGATTACAGGCTGAGCCACCGAGTCCGGCTTTGATTACCTTTTTGTACAAAAGCTACAAGGCCTGAAGTTATTAATATAACTTAAATGATAAACTTTAATTTCTGTGGATTTATTACAAGTACCAGCTTTTGTATTTCTGGACTGTAATGGTAGCCTGACAGATTGTTTTAGACTATAATTTGAACTAGGCACTTAAGTAAATTGTATATAAAATTTGAAGAGAAATTTAAAAATGTTTGGAGACTTGCATCCAGAAAGACTTTATTATGCCTAGATTGTTTATAGAATTTCTTTTGTATGTATATTTTTCATAAACTTTCCTTATACCATTTTTGGCATGCCTATACCATTTTATTTAATTAATTAATTTATTTATCTTTTGTTTTGTTTTTTGAGTTGGAATCTCACTCTGTCACCCAGACTGGAGTGCAGTGGCTGCTCCCGGCCACCGCAGCCTTGACCTGCTGGGCTCCGGCAATCCTTCCACCTCAGCCTTCCAAGTAGCTGGAACTACAGGTGCACGCTACCACGCCCAGCTAATTTTTTGATTTATTGTAGAGATGAGGTCTCACCAAGTTGTATTTTTGGTTTTTTACCCCCTTTTAAAAAATTCTCATAACTATTTACTTTATTATAGGACAGAAATGTACCATATAAGATTTCCTCTTAGATACAAATATTTTTTTTCTTATATTTCTTTTTTTCTTACTAAAACCATATTTGTATACCAACAAACTTTTTATATTTTTCCTTTGCTTTTTGCTTTCCTTTTTATTTATTTATAGATAACCATTTACAGTTGTAATTTGAATTCACCTTTTAGTAACTGTTAGGTGAAACATTTAGTTTTTGGAATACCTTAACTCCCACTAGAGAGCAGGTTTTAGGAGAAAGAAGTTCAGTATGAGCACAAGGGCTAGAAACTTAGCCTCAATATTAATTAAGAAATGAATTTGGACCCCAGCCACATTTATATAGACCCAAGGATTCTCTGGGTGGATGGCATACAGAGTGCTGCACTGGGCCATGCCCCTCCCCCTTCAGTCAACAGCCACCATCACTGAGCTAGGTGCTTCCCCCACTTCAGGAGAGGCTGCACCATTTCTTCTAGTGGCTTTTTAGTCCAGATATTGGACAAGGTCCTGGGGGCTTAGGCCATTAAGAACAACTATACTTTAGGTGCCCAGATTGACCACATTAATAGCAGCTGATACCATTCCCCTTAGTAGGTTTATCCTTATTAGGCCTCTTTTGGGTGGCTGGAGCTTTGCTTTTAGTGGCAACTGCCAATTTGTTTACCTTTCCTCTGGCTGGTGCTCATTTTGGAGTTCTTTTCCTTTTTTTTTTTTTTTTTAATGTTTCAGTTTCTAAGAACTTCAGAGGCTTTCTATAATTGGGAGTTTGGTATTCCTAGTCCTGAGTTAAGCTTCTGGAGTTTGGCATTTAATATTCTATAGGATATAATCTTGTTTGCAAAGTAGTGAAATAAATTTTTTAAATGCCTCTGCATACAGAACTTTTGACCATTTTATTTTTCATTAGGTCTACAAAGTGAATTTAATTGCCAGATAGTCTTGTTCTTTTCCACATTTTATTATCTGCTAACTTGTAGTGAGTTCAAATTTGATTTTTTAATAATGCATTTATTATTATTATTATACCACGTAATTTTAATTTGCTCCAATCATTCAAAATCTGTCCCATCGGGGTGTCTGAGGGCACAGACCACTACACACTCCCTTGGTCACGTTTCTTGAAAACCCAGAATTTGCTCTGAACACTTAGAATTTATTTCTCAATGGAGAATTCTAAGACAAACAAATAACTAAATAAAGTCATAAACAGCAATGCCAGGAATTCCTGGAACCCTGATGGCTTCTTCCAGACCAAGTGTTCTCATCAGTCTTTCTTGAAGTCCTTTTTTTTTTTTGGTCCTTGACTTTCCAATGATGTCTACAAAAATGGCCTGGTACAAAACCTTTTTAGGGTGAACAGGCCATGTAGATGTAAAATGATCTGTTCCGACTTATTTCTAATTATGAACAGGCAAAATTGTTAAAAATCCTCATGAATTACTAAACAGCAGCCTTAGTCGTAACATGTGGACAATTAAATGAGAGTGATTAAGTCTCACTCTATGCGCCACAGAGTGTGCCTAGTACTTGACCTGTCCCTTAGGTGACGTACCGAGCTTACAAGGTGACATAATCAGGTGGGAATGGCCAGTTCCCATGCCTTATTAAGTCCTGCAAAGTATTTAGCATTTAAAGTTTTACCAATCTTGTAAGAGGTGTGCTAGTCAGGCATAGCTAAAAACACAAGCATTAGTGTTATTTAGCATTACAATATAAAGTAGGGACTTAGTATACATTTCACGACTCTAAGAGACTTCCCAACAGTTTTACAGGGACAAGCAGTTGATTACTATCTTAGGCAAGGCCTAAACCTTTAGAAACAGACTTACTTTCAACTAACCTGGCTTTTAGCATTTGAAAACAAGAACAGCTTATTCATTTTAGTTGCCAGAGAAAGATTACAAAATTTTTTTTTCTCTCTAAGGCTAGCATTAACTTGCACTGAGTTAGCAAAAGGCTAAGTAGCATATAAGAGACATTTTAATGTTTCTTTACAGGTGGATTAGAATGAACTCCTTCAGAAGTAGTGAAGAACACAGGCTAAGGAAGGGAAGGAAACCTACAGTGACTTAAAGAAACATACGCCAGCCAGGCTTGGTGGCTCAGCCTGTAATCCCATGCCTTTGGGAGGCTGAGGTGAGTGGATTGCCTGAGCCCGCGGGTTCAAGAGCCGCCTGGGCAGCGAGACCTCATCTCTACAATAAAATCAAAAAATCAGCCAGGCGTGGTAGCGCATGCCTGTAATTCCGGCTACTTGGAAGGCGGAGGCGGAAGGATCGCCGGAGCCCAGCAGGTCGAGGTTGCGGTGGCTGGGAGTGGCCATTGCACTCCAGTCTGGGCGACAGAGTGAGACTCCAACTCAAAAAAAAAAACATATGCCAATTAAATTTTTAAAAGACAACATGTCCCATTAAATGAAGTATAACAACTTAACCAGCTCCCATTTTTTTTTTTTGAGTTGGAGTCTCACTCTGTCACCCAGACTGGAGTGCAGTGGCCACTCCCAGCCACCACAACCTCAACCTGCTGGACTCCAGCGATCCTTCCGCCTCAGCCTTCCAAGTAGCTGAAACTACAGGTGTGCGCTACCACACCCAGCTGATTTTTTGATTTATTGTAGAGATGAGGTCTCGCCAAGTTGTCCAGGTGGGTCTCAAACTCGCGGGCACAGGCATTTTTTTAAATATATATATATTAGGGGCCGACTGGGAGACGTAGGCTATGACTAACACCCTCTGGTTTTCTGGTGCCTTTGGGTCTATTGGGGTGTATGCCCGATAGGCCTTCATGAGATGCTCCAGAAAAGCGGTGGGAGATTTTTTTGGCCCTTGAGTGACTTCACTCATCTTAGATAAATTTGTTGGGCACCTTGCAGCAGCCCAGAAACCCCCAACAACGATAAGTGGTGAGACACTCCCTACCATGATTAGTGTTAGGGTCCCAGTTTGGTCTGTCAAGGGGAAAGACGTGCTTCAATACTGCATGTTCTGCTGGCCGGCCACCATGTCCCAGGATTAACTTTCTTGCTTCCTGGTGGATTCTCTCCCTCTCTCCTGCACTGAAGAGAGCTTGGAGAAGCTGTTGGCAATTATCCCATGTGGGCATAAAGGCGGGGCTCCCATCCCACCCATGATATTAATTACAATAACAGACATGACAGCAACAAACACTGAACACACAGACAAGACAGCAAAGACTGAACAGAGAGAACTGGCTGCCCAAGGGCAAAACAGGAGATCCTGGCGATGTCTCACTAGGACCTCGGACCCCAGAATTAGTGCTGCGTCCAGCTTTCCCGAGGGTCCCTACAGGAGTGGACTCAAAACAGAAATCAGAAGCCTGACTTACCTCTCTGAGGGCTTCCAGGGGCATTGTGAGCCTGCCAGATACAGGCCCAGTCAAACCCAGAGAGTTCGCGGGGACACAGCCCCACAAGGCCATTGGTTAAAATGGGTGCAATTTAAGCGCTTGGTTATCCCGGACAAGCCCCCATATGAAGTAGGGTCCAAGCGATTAAATAACAGTCCACCAACTTAATTTTAACAAAGGAGAAGTTTATTAGTCAAGGCTCTGCCAGCTGGCGACCGCTTGCAGGAAGAGAGCTCCAAGCAAGATGGCCCCAAGCCCCTGCTCAGAGCTTTCTTAAGTAGTCTTAGCTTACATCTTGGTTAGCTAAACTTAGAGTTGGACATTTTCCAGAGCTCTTATCACAATATTCTGCTGACATCATCTAGCTAACAGATGTGCTAATTAGGCAAGTATAGTTGGTAAGGATACAATTTATCTTGCAATATTTACAGAGGAGAAACCTTCAAAGAAAACCTTCCAGGAAGGGAGTAACGCCCATTTCAAGGCCAAAGCCATCTCTTTCACCCCCCCCTTACAATCCCAGGGACGGAGGCTGTTCTTTTCTCCCTTTTACAGTATGAGCTGCAGAACGTTTTTGGCATTCTTCTCCTAAAGCAGAGGCTTTGGTTTGCTGGAAGGATCTTTTGACAGGCCAGTGGCAAGGACCTGATCCGGTGCTCATCTGGGGACGAGGCAGTGCTTGTGTTTTCCCTAGGAATGCAGAAGGACCCCAATGGCTCCCGGCACTATTCCTCTGACTCTACACCAGCCTCCCGCTCCGTAGTATCAAGGGAAGATCGGACAGAAAGCCTGATCCCTCTATTCAAGAGGCTGTGTATCATCCCACTGGAGATTGTGCCTCCCCTGCGGCCTCACTCTAGGGCAACACTCCAAGCCGTATCTCCTTCTTGGGGACAATTTAAGGCGCTAACAGCTAAAGCCAAAAACATAGTGTGAAACAGCGGAGGGGTCACATCTGACCCGCCTACCTTGTTCCTGGCCATGCTCGCTGTGGTGGCTTGCCAGGTGGGTACAGTTAGGGGCCACAGTTTACCTTATTGGGCTTTTGTGCCTGACCCCCTTTCTAAGAGCTTCTTTATTGGGTCACCCCTCCACCAAGTCTATTACCCCACAGTGGGTTGGTGGATTTTCTTATGAAGGGTGGTCTACCAAAGCACCCATTTGTTTTTCACATTTGTGGCATCTGCTTATCGTAGGAGATCCAGGCTGTGTGCCAATTACTTCTCTTTTTTTTAAGAATTTTTCTTTTCTCTTTCTTTTTATTATTTATTTATTTATTTGAGTTGGAGTTTCACTCTGTCGACCAGACAGGAGTGTAGTGGCATGCTCCCGGCCACCGCAGCCTCGACCTGCTGGGCTCCGGCGATCCTTCTGCCTCAGCCTTCCAAGTAGCTGGAACTACAGGCACGTGCTACCACGCCCGGCTAGTTTTTGATTTATTGTAGAGACGAGGTCTCACCAAGTTGCCTGGGTGGGTCTTGAACCTGTGGGCTCAGGCAATCCTCTTACCTCGGCCTCCTAAAGTGCTGGGATTACAGGCTGAGCCACCGAGCCCAGCCCCAATTACTTCTACTTTAAAATATACTCATGGAGCCGGGCTTGGTGACTCAGCCTGTAATCCTGTGCCTTTGGGAGGCTGAGGTGAGTGGATTGCCTGAGCCCGCGGGTTCAAGACCCGCCTGGGCAGCAAGACCTCATCTCTACAATAAATCAAAAAATCAGCTGGGCGTGGTAGCACATGCCTGTATTTCCGGCTACTCGGAAGGCTGAGGAGGAAGGATCGCCGGAGCCCAGCGGATCGAGGCTGTGGTGGCCGGAAGCGGTCACTGCACTCCAGTCTGGGCGACAGAGTGAGACTCCAACTCAAAAAAATAAAATAAAATATACTCATGGATTTATGCCTCAGGGCATGGAGCACCACCCTTGGATGAAAAGAGAGTGGATCATGTCTCTGTATGGCCGCTGCGGTCTCCTACTACACCTTTTACAAAGGCTCCACCTTCTGGAGTTCCCCTCTTCCAAGGCAGTCTCATTTTTGTTTTCTGTTTCCGCCCTCGTGTAGGTGTCATTATCCTATGGCCACCTGGCATCATATCCCCGGCACTAAGAAAGAGGTCATGGACTGGGTTACTCCTGACCTGCAAGCTAAGACTGAGTTACAGCATGTTGAAACCTTTGGAGGGTGGGTAGAGACAGTTCTTTCCACCTCAGCAGGATACCCTCAGCTTGGTACTTGAAAACTTATGGTGGCTTTAGGGCCCGTTCTCATCTCCCTCCAGTCTGAATCTAACCAGCCATCTTACAATGGTTCCCATGAGGTGTTTGCCTGTGTTCCCGCCCCTTATGTTTTATTGGCAGGCCCTGAAAAATTACTATGGAGTCCTCTTATTTTTCCTTAAAGTGTTCTCATTGTAATCTCACTAATTGTGTCTCTCCTCGAAATAGAGGACAGCAAGTTGTGGTATTGCACCAACCCTCTTTTCTTATGATGCCTGTAAATATTTCTGGGCCATGGTATCAGGACTCTGGCTGGCATGTGCTATCTCAAATGTTCAACCTGCTTGACCGCCAGTGAAGATTTATTGGACTTTTAGTTGCCGGTGTTACTTGCCTTGCTTGATTACGCTGATTGCAGCAGCCACCGCTTCAGCAATGGCTTTGACTCAAAAAATCCACACTGCTCAGTATGTGGACAATCTAGCTAAGAACATTTCCACTGCTGTATCCAGCCAAGAAGCCACTGATGTTAAATTGGAGACACAACTCAACACATCAGAGCAAACAGTCCTGGTTCTTGGAGACCAGGTTGCTGCTTTAAAGACTCGAGTTATGTTATGATGTCATGCAGAGTTCCAATGGATTTGTGTAACCTCTAAGCCTTATAATAATTCTGAATGGCATTGGGATCTGGTTAGAAATCATTGGTTGGGAATTTGGTCTTCTAATAATGTTTCTTTGAATATTGCTCAATTACATAAGGTATTGTAAAAATTTCTATAGCTGGGTCACCTTTATTACCTGCACGCTCACTGGCTAATGATATTCTTGGTAAAATTAAGCAATTGGTATCATCACATAACTTATGGTCTACAGTATATTCTTTAGTAGCTTTGGGAGTGCTGATTTTGATTTTACTGTTTTGTCTCCCAGTCTGCATCCGGGCAGAAGGACAAGCCATCAGAGAGCTCCAAGTAGAAGTCCATAAACTGTGCTTAAAAGAAAAAGGAGGAGATGAAGGAAACCAGAGCATAAGCTGACAAGGTCCTTATGTTTCTTGGCTTGTGTTCAAGGAGCCAAGCCTACATTTCCTTTGTCTCTCCTGACCTTTGGTCGCTATTCCTTGGATAGCAGAGTGGCGCCATGCCTAGCCCGAGGCTGTTGGTCTTAAGGGATTGCCTTGCTTTTAACTTAGCATAGATGTTAAGATAAGCATATTTCAGACGTTAACATACATCTTGCTTGTGTGGTTTTGTCCTCCCTTGTGTGACTTTTGCCCTATATAAGAGGCATGCGGTGAAAATAAATTTGCTCTCTCTTGCTTTTCTTTCTCATTCCCTCCCCCCACCTCAGGTCCTGTTCAGAGGAGCCTGGAACTCTGCAAAAATTAGCATCTGTAGAGAATCTCCATTAATGCACCCCGGCCTTCCCTTTTTAGGACTTTCTCGGATCTAGGAGAGATTAACTGAGAGCATGACAACTGTTAAGGTCAGAAAAGAGACATTTATCATCTATTCTCTTTGAGGACTACTATTAATACCTCTAAGGTTTCATCTACATAACAACACCTTTACTAGCAAAGCCTCGTCCATTCCCCTCCCATGGCCTATCTTGCTAATAGAGCCTGTTTTTAGCCATGCTCTGAGCCTGCATTCTTCCTGTAATCTCAAGATGATATATAAGCTTCTGAACTTCATTGAGAGGTAGGATCTTCATTCTAAAGGCTCCCGTGTATACATATAAAATAAATCTGCATGGCTTTTCTCCTATTAATCAATCTGCTTCATGTCAGTGATTTTCAGTGAATCTCCAGGGGATCCAGGGCCTTGGATAAGGGGTCAACTCCTTATCTTAATTCAAGAATTCCTTTCTACTGGCTTCAAGTCTTTACACAATAGCTTAACTCTCCAACTAACTGTCAACTAAAGAATCTCTAAAACCCACCTATGACTTGTAAGCCTCCTGCTTTGAGATGTCCTGCCCTTTTGGCCAAACCAATGTATATTTTCCATGTACTGGTTTATAATTTTATCTGCAATTCCTGTCTTCCTGAAGTGTAGATAACCAAACTGTAACCTGACTGCCTTGGGTGCTCTTTCTCAAGACCTTTTGAGATTGAGTGATTCTAGGCCACAAATTGGCTCACCTCTTTAAACATATTTTGGTAGCATTTGGCTACATGTCATAATAACTATGTTCAGAGTTTTAATTGTACTTAGCTGAATGAATTTTTTTAAAAGTACATCTATTCCATCTTCCTGGAAGTCTTTTCTCAACATTTTTAAGATGTCAATTTTCCTGAAAACTACCTACATATTTAATGCAATTCCAATCAAAATGTTAATGCCACAAATATCCTGTTTGTTCATATATTTTGGTACATACACACACGCGCGTGCGCGCGCGCACACACACACACACACACACACACACACACACACACACGTTTCTTTTGGGTTTAATGTAGGAAAGGAACTGCCAGGTTATGGAAAATGTGTATGTTCAAATTCAACAGATCTGTGAAACAGTTTTCCAAAATGGTTGTTATCAATTTTCACTTTTACCAGCAGATTAAGTTTCTTTGATCTAAACATTCCCTTTTTTAAATTAAAATATCAAAACATTTCTGTGACCTCTTGGTACTTTGTCTACTCTGCCTAACAGATAAGCAGATCCTGTTGGATTAGGCTTGGTGAAGTCAGCCAGGTTTGCATTTTAAGTGAGCAAATGGCAACTGGACAGAGGAAACTTCAGAGTGGAGACAGGGATGAGAGAAGAGGGTTTACAAATGTAACCTAATCTCACATCCAAAGTAACACAATGAGGCACAAACTATAAGTAGGGACACAACCCCATCCATGATCACAACAATGTTTTCAGAGTGAAAACACAAGGCCGGGCACAGTGGCTCAAGCCTGTATTCCCAGTACTTTGCGAGGCCGAGGTGAGAGGACTGCCTAAGTCCACAGGTTCCAGAACAGGCTGGGCAACTTAGCGAGACGTCATTTCTACACTAAATCAAAAAACTAGCCAGGCGTGGTAGGTCCGGTTACTTGGAAGGCTGAGGTGGAAGGATCGCTGGAGCCCAGCAGGTCAAGGCTGCGGTGGCCATGAGCGTGCCACTGCACTCCAGCGTGGGCGATGGAATGAGACTCCAACCCAAAAAAGGAAAAAAAAAAAAGGAAAGAAAACACAACGCCCAGACCCTTTCTTTAAAACCAATATAGGCTCCACTCCTGCAGTGTTCCTGGAGCTACTCCAGACGCTGGCGCTACCAGTGGGAAACAAAAGCCCCAGTCCCGGACCGGGCTCGCATAGGGTACCATTCACGGAATCCGGAGCCCGACACCTTCTCCGCAGGTTGGAAGCTTTGTAGGCCGCGTGCCCTTGTTCCACCTTCTCCAACCCGGAATCCGCTTCCACGCTCTCCAGGAAGCACAAATCACGGTTCTGTACACCGCGGGTCCAATAACTGCAGGGGCACCAGATGCCTACGCATGCGCAATCGGAGCCCACCCTACAGACCAGTGGACATCGTGGCTAGGATTACTCCGGAAGGACTACATTTCCCAGAAGGCACCGGGACTGGGTCACGACCGCCCTCAGGGTCCTTTTCCAGTGTCGTAGTGGCTATGGTTCCCCGCGTGCCGAGTAGATTGCGTCCAAAAAAAAAAAGTCGACGGCGACTTACACAGTCCCGACAAGAATGGAACTGACGGTGGGGGTGAGAGTCGCTGAAGGCGAGAAGGCACAGATCGCGCACAGGGTGTGTCATGCCTGGAGTTTCGGGTCTACGCATGCGCGGCAGAGGAGTTTTTGTTTTGTTTTGTTTTGTTTTTGTTTTTTGGTGCCTATGAGACGGCGCGGGGTGGGGGTGTGTGTGTGTGTGTGTGTGTGTGTGTGTGTGTGTGTGTGTGTGTGTGTGTGTGTGTGTGTGTGTGGTGTGTGTGTGTGTGTGTGTACGCGCGCAAAAACTATGAGACGGCGTGGGGTGGGTGGTGTGTGTGTGGTGTGTGTGTGTGTGTGTGTGTGTGTGTGTGTGGTGTACGCGCGCAAAAACTCTCTCCGTGTGTGTGTGTGTGTACGCGCGCAAAAACTCTCTCCGTGGCAGTGTGTGCGTCTGTGATTCAGTAACTGATCCTTGGTTGTGTTTATTTGAGCGAGTGATTGGATGCATGGCTTATGGATGAGCGAGGGTGGTGTGTCTGGGTTGTCACTGTGACTCCTGGCTCCAGTCTCTGCTGATTCCTTGGCCCTCTCCCCTCACAGCCACTTGGGGTCTGCCACAGGTAAAAGGGGGAAGCCAGATTCTGAGCCTTAAAAGGAAGGGCATGGAGGATGCTGGCAAGAAGACATGATCTTGAGATGAGATTTTTGAAGTTGGCTGTGCCCCAAGGCAGTCTCTGGGGAGACCTGATGAAGAGGTCCCAGGAGTAGTAATCCTTCCTGGAAGTTTCCCCTTGAAAGCTTCGAGGAGCCAGCTACATGTTTTATAACCACAGCATTTCCAAAGCTCTGGACCCAGAAACCTGCTTTGAATTAGAGACAGAATCCACCCTAGACGTCAGTGACCCTGGCCGCTCTCATATTAGGAAAGTCCAGTTTCCTTCCTGCTCCCATCTGGCTGTGTGTGGTAGACTGAATGAGCAGGTATGGTCCTGCAGAGTATTTTCTAAGTTACTGTGCTATCCAAGAAAATCTGGGTATCTCATGATTGCCTTTTCTACCCAGTGCAGTCCTTCTCTTAAAAAGTATATACATATATGTCCTGAAAGAGTAAAGAAAGTTAAAGTCCAGGTGAGTTTCTATTTCCTCATTATTGCTAAATGAACTTTAATTTCAAACACATGAGAACAACCCTTTGTAACGTTCTCCTGAAACGTCCTGCCTAGTAGTGGCGTATCTGTGAATAATAGGATTATACCATTATAGCCCCCTTTCAGGGCCCCCAAAACCTTTGTTATTTATTTAACTTGTTGCCTACTCTTAGCGATTATGTTTCTAATTTTTCACTTAAAACTAGTCTATAATGAACATCAGTATGCATAGATCTTTGTTTCCTTTTATTCCCTAAGAATAAATTTTTAGTTTTGAAATTTGAGTCAAATGTCAGATATTCGCAATGTGCTTGCACTTGGTGGAATACAGTCACAAAACGATTTACCTGTAGTTGCTATGCTCAAATGACTTTTTCAGTAAAAAAAGATGCAAACAGAATAGGAATAAGTAAGACAGGAGATGTGAAAGGCCACTAGAGAAATTCAGGTGACCTGCCTTGGGAGTTAACAGGAAAGAGACTGTAGCAGCCTTGTCAGAATATGATCAAATTATAAGAATGCTGAAAAAAATTGATCTTATACCTTAGGGTTTTTATTCTAATGATGTTAAGCACAAAAGAGACATTAACTGGGACAGGATGTCTTAGGAAATGTTTGCAGGACACTGTGGCTAGGAGGATAGGTTCAGAAGCAAAATAAACCCACCCATTAGGAATATACTATAATAAGAAGCAGCTTTGAGATGACCACTAATACATACAAAATATCATAGTCTTCAATTTCCATAGACATGTATTTCTATAGAAAAACAAACATAGGGTTGGTTTAGGTAATGGGAATTGAAAATAAAAAGAGTAAAGGCTTTCAATAAAACACAGCAACAGTTTTTAGAGCAGCATTGGTTCTGGAATGCAGGTTCGTTAGAATCACCTGCAGAGCTTGTTTAAACAGTTTGCTGGGCCCCAGCCCCAGAGTTTCTAATTCAGTAGGTCTGGGTTGGAGCAGAGAATGCATTTTTAACAAGTTCCCAGGGATTATATTTTGAGGACCTTTGTTCTAGAATATACTGATCTTTTAATTTGGTTCAAAAGATATTTAAAAGTGGGGTAAGGATTGTTTTCCACCTATGTGGTGAAGAGGTTGCTCTTTTAAGAATGAAAACTACTGGCCAGGTGTAGTGGCTCAAGCCTGTAATCCCAGCACTTTGAGGGGATTGCCTGAACCCACGGGTTCGGGTTCGAGAACAGCCTGGGCAACTTGGCAAGCCCTCTTCTCTACAATAAATTAAAAAATAAGCCAGGTGTGGTAGCATGCGCCTGTAGTTCCAGCTACTTGGAAGGCTGAGGCCGAAGGATCACCTGAGCCCAGCAGGTTAACACTGGGATGACTGTGAGCATGCCACTGCACTCCAGCCTGGGTGACGGAGTGAGACTCCAATTCAAAAATAAAAATCTATATCTCAAATTAACAAATGGCCATTAAAAATTTTTTAAATGAAATATGCCTTTAGGAAAAGGAAGAAAACCAGGAGTATAACACACAAATAAGCAATGTAAATATATGGATATGTACTTTTCCATGCTGTTTTCTATTTATTGATATCTCTACTTTTTCTCTCTAAATTGATAAATACATATGTTTTATAAATGTAATCATATTTTATATTTGTATAATTTTGTACATTTGTAACTTCATTTTTAATAGCCTTGTTGGCCGGACTCAGTGGCTCAGCCTGTAATCCCAGCGCTTTGGGTGTCTGAGGTGAGTGGTGTTAGGCTCAGGGGAAAGCAACACTCACCTTCCCCCATCTGCCCCTCCACCCCAAACCCACAACCACATACCTGCTTAAAGCTTCCTGGAACCTGCTGGCACTGCCAAAAAGGGTCAGACAGAAACTTTCCAGCCCACGCCAGATGTGGCTTGTCTCCCCACTTCACTGCTGCCCCCAACACCCTCCCCAAATACACACCCTTAAAAACCCAAGCCTGTCCCTCCTTGGGCGCGACTCCCCTGGCCCATGTTTCCGGACCACAGAACCTCGCCCGAGAGTTTCTCCCCCAATAAACACTTGGTTTATACCGGCCCTTTGTTCTGTGCCTCTTTCGGTATCTCCAAACGTTACATCAGTGCCAAAACCCGGGAGGTGACCACATAGGCTTCAGCTCCAGGCTCAGGAGCCTCCCGCCCAGATGCCTCCGGCCAGAACTTCGAATCTCCGACCCACTCCTCCACTCAAACTTTCGTGAGGTGAGTCGTCGTGTCGTGTCCCCCCCGCCCCCATCGGTCTCTCTTTCCCCCTCCCAGCCTCCCTATCAGAAGTCACAGCTGTGCTAGGGAAAGCCCTCCGTTCTGGTCAGCGGTAAATCCTGGGGACACACTGTTTATCTGACCTTCACTCTGCCGGCCGGTCTTTGCCTGAATTGGTACGCCTTTCAGACTCAGACAGGCCCCGGAAATTTAAATCGACATGGGTAACCTACCCTCCAAATCTAATTCTAAGACGCCTCTGGGCTGTCTTCTCAGTAATCTCAACAAATTGGGATTAACCCCAGACATTCGACGCAAACGCCTAGTCCATTTCTGTACTGTGGGCTGGCCTCAGTATAAACTGGATAATGGGTCCGAGTGGCCCCCTGAGGGAACTTTTGATTTTAACATCTTCACTGACTTGGATAACTTCTGCAAACGCAGTGGGAAATGGTCGGAAATTCCCTATTGTTCTGGCCTTCTGGCTCCTGCACTCCCGTCCCTCCATGTGTCAGTATTGTTCCACAACCCAAATCTTGCTGGTAAAGGGAAACTCCCACCCCTTCCCTGTCCTCTATTCCCGACTCCTCCCTCATACCATCTACCCCAGTCCCTCCACCCAAATATGACAAGCCTCTCCCACCCGATCCAGAGCCTTCCCCCCTCATAAATCTTCTGGAAGACTTAGCTGCGCCAACCCCTCGACTTCCAAATCCTCCTCCTCCTTCTTCCAACCTACCTCCACACAATCCACCCTCTCTCTACCGCCATCTTCCTCCTTCACCTTCCGACTGTCCCCTTCCGCCGCTCTCCCTCCCCTCTCCAGTCAGTACACATACTTGTTCACACTGCGTGCACCACCCTCCCCACCCCGTTATTCCTGTGCCCATTTATCCTCTCCGAGAGGTTGCTGGCCTGGATGGCTTTGTTCGGGTACACGTCCCACCGTTCTCGCTACCCATTTAGTTACCCAATCTGCCCTTAATATCCGCAGAAAGCTAAGAATGCAGAGGATGGCCCTCAAACCCCTGTCCGTGACCTGGTAAACATGGCCTTTAAGGTTTTTAATGCCCGCAAGGAAAAAATGCAGAAACCGCTAGACAGCAGCGCCTCCAAGCCGGCGCTGAAGCACAAGCCCGCACCCTGGTTACAGCCCTGTGGCTAATGCAACAGGGTACAGGGGTCTCTCGACGTCCGGAGACGGGTAACAAAGCTTCCCTGGGAGCCTGTTTCAAGTGTGGCCAGGAGGGCCACTGGGCCAAGCAGTGCCTTAACCCGCATCCGCTGAATAAGCCATGCCCTATCTGCAAACAAAAGGGCCATTGGAAGTCGGATTGCACTTGGCCTGGCCAAGCCCCCGTGCCTCCACACCGGGGTGTGGCTGAGCCGCCTGCTCTGCTCCATGAGCTGCTTAGACTGGCAGAAAGCTGAGGAAGCCCGGACTCAAAGACCCCAATTACCCTCGCCGAGCCCAGGGTCTTACTCCAGGTAATGGGTAAGTCAATCTCGTTCCTCGTGGACACAGGGGCTACCTATTCGGTTCTGCCTTCCTTTTCGAGGCCTCTATCTCCTTCCCAACTCCACACACTCCAACATCTCCATGCCATCTACTCTATCTGCTCCGAGGGGTGGGTTCTTTTGATGTAACGGCACCCTCTTCAAATCTATCAATAATTCTTACCCTTATTGCTATCCAGTAACGCTTGTGCCACAGCTTACGTTCTATTCTAAAAAAAAAACAAAACTCTTACTCAAAGCCTTTCCCACTCCCTGCCACGCCCGCCGTGCAATATTTCTCCCCCTCATGCTCGGTCTCACGTTTGCCACGTCCTTGGCAGCTAAAAGGCTGGGCAGGGGAGTACTGGGACACAGTCTTCTTTCTTCCCAAAATCTGGAAGAAAGGCTCCAAGCCGCTCTGGAAGCATCTGCAAGCTCCCTGACATCCCTGCAGCAGCAAATAACCTCTCTAGCCTGGGTTACTTTACAGAACTGCAGGGCGCTTAATCTCCTTACAGCCGACCAGGGTGAAACCTGCATGTTTCTCCAGGAAGAATGTTGTTTCTATATTAATGAAACAGGGCTGGTAGAGAAAAATGTCAATGTCCCCCAAAAGCTGAGAGACAAACTTCGCCAAAAAAAACACTGCAGAATCGCCCTTCTCTGCTTGGTGAAACTTGGGCATCACCCAATGGGTCATGCCATTCTTGAAACCTGTTCTACTTATCTGTCTTTTACTTATGGTTGCACCCTGTCTGTTTAATTTTTTGCAGTCTCGCATGAAGGAAATTTCTTATGTCGCAGTCAATCAGCTACTCCTGCACCCCTATCCATATGCCCCACTTCCCTTCGAGCCACCCCATCCCAGCTGCCCCTAAAATACGCCCCCTTTCAGCTTGAAGCAGCCAGATCAAGTCAACCCCCCTTATACCAAAGAGGTCAGGATGTTAGGCTCAGGGGAAAGCAACACTCACCTTCCCCCATCTGCCCCTCCACCCAAACCCACAACCACATACCTCACTTAAAGCTTCCTGGAACCTGCCGGCAGCTGCCAAAAAGGGCCATATAGAAACTTTCTAGCCCACACCGGATGTGACGTTTTGTCTCCCCACTTCACTGCCACCCCCAACACCCACCCCAAATACAGCACCCTTAAAAACCCAAGCCTGCCCCTCCTTGGGCGCGACTCCCCTGGCCCATTTTTCCGGACCACAGGACCTCGCCCAAGAGTTTCTCCCCCAATAAACACTTGGTTTATACCAGCCCTTTGTCCTGTGCCTCTTTCGGTATCTCCAAACATTACAAGTGGATTGCCTGAGCCTGCGGGTTCAAGACCTGCCTGGGCAACTAGGCGAGACCTCATCTCTACAATAAATCAAAAATTAGTCGGGTGTGGCACGCGCCTGTAGTTCCAGCTACTTGGAAGGCTGAGGCAGAAGGATCACCAGAGCCCAGCAGGTCAACGCTGCAGTGGCCAGGAGTGGCCACTGCACTCCAGTCTGGGTGACAGAGTGAGACTCCAACTCAAAAAAAAAAAAAAAAGCTTTGTTAAGATATAATTCACATGGCACACAATTCAGCCACTTTAAGTGCACTATTAATATATTTAGCATATTGCAGGGTTGTACAACCATTACCAATATCAACTTGAATACATTTTTGTCTCCTCAGAAAGATATTGCATACCCACTAGCTGTCACTCCACATTTTCCCCAACCATAGGCAACTACTTATCTACTTTCCATTTCTACGAATTCACCTCTTCTGGACACTTCATGTAAATGGAATCATATAATATGTGATGTTTTGTGACTGGCTTCTTTCACTTAACCTAGTGTTTTTTCCAGATTCATCCATGTTTTACCAGGTGTCAGTACTTTTTATTTCTTTGTATTTTATTTCTTTTTATTGCTGAATAAAAATTTATTTATTTATTGCTGAATTATTATAATCCATTGTATAAATATACCACATTTTAGTTGTCCATGCATCAGTGGATGGATATTTGGATTGTCTCTGCATTTTAGCTATTGTGAATAATGCTGCTATGAACATTTGTGTACAATTTTTCATGTAGACATATGTTTTTATTTGTTAGATATATATTTGGGAATGGAATTGCTGTGTCATACAGTAACTCTTTTGAGGGACTGGCAGATTGTTATCCAAAGTGGCTGTACCCT
Organism: Cephalopachus bancanus; assembly: GCA_027257055.1. Classification (NCBI taxonomy): domain Eukaryota; kingdom Metazoa; phylum Chordata; class Mammalia; order Primates; family Tarsiidae; genus Cephalopachus; species Cephalopachus bancanus. The sequence goes on along the minus strand of JAPVLO010002316.1, from coordinate 16,821 downwards.
TTTTAATTTCCACCAGCAGGGTAAGGAGATTCCAGTTTCTCCACCTTCTCACTAACACATGTTTTTATCTTTCTTTTTTTTATTATAGTCATCCTGGTGTGAAGTGGGACTTGTGGTTTTGGTTTGAATTTCTCTGATGACTTATGGTATTGAACATCTTTTCATGTATGTATTTGCCATTTGTACATCTTTGTAGAAATGTTTATTCAGATTATTTGCCCACTCCTTGAGTTTTTGATTTTGTTACCAAATTTTTTGCTCACAGTGTATCTTGAATGTTTTCATTTCTTTAACCAGTTTCTCAAACTTAGCATTTCATGGTTGCTTAATTTTATTTCTATTGTCACATACTTAACTAATCAGCTGTTGTTGAGCTCAGAATCGTGAACATGCCTGCTTCTACATACTGTTCAACCTCCATATTGTGAACAATTCAACTCACTTTTTCCAGTTACTCAGGGCCATAGGGGAACTTCAGTCTTTGTAATTGCAGAGGTAGTGAAATTTGGAAATGTGGCAATAGCATCTGGCAAGCATACTGATGACTGCTTTTTCAGAAGAACTTGTAAAGGGCTGTGATACTGAAAAACTACAGGAGCAAAGTCTTTATGATAAAATCTTTAAATTCAAGCTATGATATCTGGAGTGTTTTTATTTCCTTTATAGTCCTCTAGAGAGAGAAGCCCTGGAGTATTTGAATTTGTGAAGGATTTCATTGAGATTCATTGATCATTCCATTCTGTTTTCCTTGAAGCTTCATTGTCTTGGTCCCTTGGGTGACTTTCTTTAGTCTTTCTTATATTAGACACCTCTGCCCCTGTAACCACAGATCTGTATTAATTTTTCAAAAGTCACAGCATACCAAAGTCCCGTTTCTTTTTTCATATGCAATTTTGTCCCTGCATGTTTGTCGGGAGCGGATGTGATGTGGGCAGCAGAAGAGCACTGTCACTGTAGCAGGCCTTGAGTAAAGGCCTCAAGCGAATGCAAGGTCTTGCTTAATGGCCTCAAGCTCATAGGCAAGCTCTCGCTTGGAAGCTCTACATCCTAGCCAAAGGCAGGCTGTGAGGGATGCAGCCCGCTACACGGGTGCACATAGTATAGATAAAGCCTTAGCTACAACGAGGTAACTGCGGAACAGCTCGCCTTTTAGGTAGCAACATAATTCTGCTATAGCTCCCTCACAGACCTTGAATCCCTTCCAACTTCCCTTGTGCTTGATTATAAAATAAACATGCTGATCTAGTTCGGGGCCACTTCTCCATCAGAGGAAAGTGTCCCACCTGGCCCCAGCTTTTCTTTATGTCTTTGTGTCTGTGTCTTTCTTAATCTCTCGCCATTCTCTCTCGGGACCCTCAAAGCAGCCACGCGGGCCACAGCCATATTAGAAACAGTTTTTTGTTTTTTTTTTTTTAACCAAAATTGACTTATTTCCAAACTAGCTGCAATTCCTGAATTAAAGCAAGGAGTCCAGGCCTCATAAGTAGAGTGTAGTGACAAGAGGATTTGTCCAAGTGAGTTAGGGTAAATTGGTAAGGGCAAAACTATTAAATATCAAAACTCAAGACTTAGTACCTTGATATTCTAATTTAAGACAATCAACTCAAAGACTTTAGGACTTTGGAGAAAATAATTCCTCACCATCATATCCCAAATGTCACCATGTTCATATCTCCTTTTATTTCATACTCCAGTCTCAAGTAGAGTAACTAGCTGTATTATAATTTTTATTATAAAAGTAATATTATCATACAGTAATTCAGAAAATACAGAAATACCCAAAGAGAAGAGACAATTACTGTAAACATTTTACTCCAAACTTTTTATCCATCCTTCAAGGCATATGCATGTATTCATATGTGTTCTTTTACCTGCCATAACAGGATAACATTTTTGTAATATGTTTTTACTCATTATCATCAAATAAACTTCTTTGTTTTCATTTTTATTGAAGTATATGTTATATACAATGAAGTGCACACATCTTAGCTATATATATAACTCAATGAATTTTCACATCAGAAAACATCTGTGTAGATGATCAAGACATGGAAGATTTCTATGCCCTGCTGTGGAGGATTTGTCTTGTCCTGTCCCAGTTAGAACCCATCCCTCTCCCATAAGCAGCAAGTGCTCTTCTGACTTCTAACACTCAAGATCGAAATTTCTCTCTTCTTGGATTTCACATAAGTGGAGTCTCCTGTATCCGCCTTCTTTCATCTAAACTTGACTTTTGGAATTGACCTTTGCAGATTGTGTTTTTTTACAAATTAAAGGTTTATGGCAACTCTGTGGTCAGGTCTGTCAGTTCCATTTTTCCCACAGTGTGAACATTCCAGCACAACTCACTTTGTGTCTCTGTATCACAGCTTGGCCATTCTCACAATATTTAAAACTTTTTCCCTTTTATTATATCTGTTATAGTGATCTATGATCAGTGATCTTTGATGTTACTATTTTAATTGTTGGGGTATTGCTGAACTTAATTGAAAAGTGTATGTGTTCTTTACTGCTCCATCAAACAGCTGTTCCCCTATTTGTCTCCCTCTCCTTTGGCCTTCCTATTCCCTGAAATACCAACAACATTGAAATTAGGCCAATTAGTAACCCTACAATGGCCTCTAAGTGTTTAAGTGAAAGGAAGATTCACACATTTCTCTCTTCATTTTTTTATTTTCATTTTTTTATTTTTTGACTTGGAGTCTCACTCTGTCACCCAGGCTGGAGTGCAGTGGCATACTCACGGCCACCCCAGAGTCGACCTGCTGGATTCAGGTGACCCTTCTGCCTTCTTCCAAGTAGCTGGAACTGCAGACACATGCCACCACGCCCAGCTGATTTTTTAATTTATTGTAGAGATGAGGCTCGAACCCATAGTCTCAGGCAATTCTCTTACCTTGGCCTCTCAAAGTGCTGGGATTATAGGCATGAGCCACCGCAACCTCTCTCTCTTTAAATCAAAAGGTAGAAATGGTTAAGCTTAGTGAAAAAGGCACGTCAAAAGCTGACAGAGGCCAAAAGCTAGACCTCTTGTGCTAAGCAGTTAGCCAAGTTGTAAATGCAAAGGAAAAGTTGCTATTGTTTCTTCTGTTTTCTTTACCAGGTCAACCATAATATTTTCTAGTCCTTTTCTGCTAGCTTCTGTATCTGCATCATTTCTGGGTTTGTTTCTTTTTAATTTTTTTAATTTTAAAGATGTGGAGTAAAATTCAGGGTTAGGTACAAATGTTCATTATGCAGGTTCCCTTGTTGATGAGGTATCACTTCCACCCCACCACCACCACCCCTAGCCCCTGCTGCAGATGGGTCTGTTTCTATTGAGACTTTTTCTCTTGATTATTAGGAATTTTCTTCTGTTTCTCTGCATGATGAATAATTTTTATCATATGTTGGCATTGTGGATGATATAGAGATTCTGGATTATGTTGTCTTTCTTTAATGAGTCTATAACAGAATTTCTCATCCTCAGCACTATTGATATTTTTGACTAGATAATTACTTGTTTGGGGAGATTTTCTGTGCCATACAGGATGTTTAGTAGTATTCCAGGTCTATTTCAACTTAATGCCTTAGCACTCATGCCCACAATTTTGACAACCAAATATGTCTCCAGACAGTGTCAAATATTCCCTTAAAGACAGCTGAACCCCCTGTTGAAAACCAGTGGTCTACACAATCATTTTTAATATTTACCTCATTTTACATTATGTGAATACACAATAGTTTTATTTTTAGCTACCCATCTAAGTAGCTTTAGACTTTGCCAACTTGTTTTTTCACTATACACAGTATGTATCAACACATTTCTTTACACATATCTGAGCACATTTTACAATTGTTTCCTTTGGATGGATTCTCAAAAATAGCCCTTCATGGTTAAATTCTTCTTATGCAGAGTTCTGCTTACATATCTCAGTGCATTAGATTTTTACAAGTGTACAGGACACCATGAGATACTTTCTCCTGCAACCTTACTAATATGTGGTGCATCACCAACCTTTTAAATATGACAATTGAATACCTGTAAAATGACAGTATTATATTGCTTTGAAACATCTCTTTAGTAAAGTTACATATCTTTTGCTAGAGGATGCCCTAATTACCTAGATCAGGTTTTATATAACAGAACAAGAAATCCTGGATTTCAGAGGGAACAGTTTTAAAAAAATTTTTATATTTGTGGAAATGTGATTCAAAACGTGCCACTTCTGTTTGTCATTTGTGGATATGGGAAAATGTCTTTAAATATTGTATTAGATCATATTAATAATTATATTAGATAATACTAATTGCAGAATTAAATGTAAGTGTATATAGAGCACTTATCACATAGAAGGTCGCAAAAAATATATGTGTTATTGTATGGCTTCAGTGAGCATAAATTCACTCCTTCTTAGTGGGTACTGATGGGAATGGGGATGGGGAAGGTTGGGGAGGTAGTGAATTCATGCCAGAAGGTGGATCCTGTTAAGGAAATCCATGGTGGTTAGCCCAGAGGATCTTGGGAGTCATATTTCTGGCTTAGGGGAAAAACTTTACTTGGGCAGGCAGTTTTACAGTGGTAAAGATTTCCAGGCTGGTTTCTACTGTTTTCTATCTTTTGCCTGGGGGAGCCCAGGTCCATCTCAAGACCAGGAAAGGCTGGGTGTGGCACCTTAAACCTGTAATCCCAGCACTTTTGCTGAGCCCACGGTTCGAGAAGAGTCTGGACAACATGGCGAGACCTCATCTCTTCAATAAATCAAAATAATTAGCCGGGCATGGGAGTGCGCGACTCTAGTTCCGGCTACTTGTAAGGCTGAGGTGGAAGGATCGCCAGAGCCCAGCAGGTCAACGCTGGGGTGGCTGTGAGTGTGCTACTGCACTCCAGCCTGGGTGACGCAGTGAGACTCCAACTCAAAAAAAAAAAAAAAAAACCACAAGGATTGTTGCAGATTATAATGTATTGTCTGGTCTCAGGCCTGGAAGGTAGACCTGGATAAGAAAGTATCCACTCAGAGTTTGAATGAATAACCCAGGCTGTGGCTGAGTTTGCATCATCAGAATGAGAAATAGGCCAGAGTGAGATGTCTGGCCTATTTTTAATACATGCAATATTTTTATTCTTTGTCCCCAAACCTCTTACCTAAGAAAGCTGTCTCTCTGAACCTATTTCACAATTCCTCCTCGTTTGCCTCCTTTTTTGAACTGGTTTTTACTTATTCATCAGATAATTCATCTCCTCTATGTTCACTCTTTTCTCATGAACAGTGAAAGAGTGAAGTACCTTGAAATACTTGAGTTGCCCTCGTCAAGTTCGTGATTTCATGATACAGAAATTATGGCCTTATTTGACCACAGGAAGGAAAACTTTCTTCACAATTTTCGAGGTAGATAAGAGAAAAATTTTGGTTATGGGTAATCTCAGTCTCAGTTTAAGGTGAGATCCCAGCTTTGAAAAGCTTTTAGGTTTGGGTAGAGATGGGATGGGTGCCTACCTAGAGAGAGATCAGGGTTCAAGCTAATTATTGAGAAATGAATATGTTACCAAGGTTCATTTTGTAGAGGAAGATAAATTGCTGATCTTGAGGGAATCAGTGTTCTTCTGGATCATTCTATATTGTTGTGTTCTAACTCAGGAACAGATTGATAAGGTATTGTAGAAAGGAAGACCAACTAGAACTATATGTAGTAGATGATATTGAACTTTAGGAGAGAGGTTGGGATTACTGTCCAATATAAATCCAACATAAATGCCATTTAGTATAATATCTTATATATTAATATTAGTATTATTACTACTTAAGTAAGATTAAATCTGCTAAGTGGGACTAAATATAAGCATTAATATGCTTATGACATATAAATTTGTGACTTGACTTAATTTTATACAATCTCTCTTTTTTGAGTTGGCATCTTGCTCTGCCACCCAGGCTGGAGTGCAGAGCACAGTCACAGCTCACCATAGCTTGACCTCCTAGACTCAGGTGATCCTTCCACCTCCCAAGTGGCTGAGACTACAGGCACTGACCACCATACCCGGCTAAATTTTTAATTTTTGTAGAGCCAAGTTTTCACTATATTGCCTAGGCTAGTGTCGAACTCCTGGGGTCAAACAGTCCTCCCTCCTCAGCCTCCCAAAGTGCTGGGATTGTAGGTGTGAGCCACCGTGGCTGGACACAAACTCAATTTTTTAAGATAGAGACAGTATCAGCTTTTTTGAGGTATAGCTGACATATAATTAAATGTATGTATATATTTTTTAAAGCAACTTTATTTAGTTTTAATTGACAGATAATAAACGACTCTTGTTTGAAGTGATAGGTCTTAACGTGTATATTTTTGCTAAACCATTATCACAGTCAAGATAATGAACAAATCAATTATTTCAGAAGTTTTCTCATACCTTTTTATAACTGCCTCCATCCTGCCCACCCTACCCTGACCTTTATGCTCAGCTACCACTGTTCTGCTTTCTGTCACTTTAGGGTAGTTTACATTTTCTAGAATTTTATATAAATGGAGTCATACATTGTGTACTCTATTTTTTGTCTGTATTATTTTACTGAACATGTTTATTTTGAGAGTCCATGTTATTGCATATGTTTGTGGGGTATTCTCTTTTATTGCTCACTAGTATTCTAAGGATATACCACAGTTTGTTTATTCATTTATCTGTGGATGGACATTTAAGTTCTTTTTACTTTTTGGCTTTTACAAATAAAGGTCCTTTGATTATTCATGCACAAATCTTTGTGTGCACATATGCTTTTATTTCTCATGAGTAGTTGCTAGGATTGGAATGCTTGGTAATATGGATGCTTAACTTCTTAAGAAACAAATAAATTATTTTTCAGAGTGATTATGCCATCTTACAATCCTACCAGCAATGTATGAGAGTTCTCTTTTGTTTTTTCCTTTTTCAAATCTTAGGCAACACTTGAAATGGTCAGTGTGTAATTTTTTTTTTTTTTGTTTTTGAGTTGGAGTCTCACTCTGTCACCCAGACTGGAGTGCAGTGGCCGCTCCCGGCCACTGCAGCCTTGACCTGCTGGGCTCCGGTGATCCTTCCGCCTCAGCCTTTCAAGTAGCTGGAACTACAGGCGTGCGCTACCACGCCTGGCTAGTTTTTGGTTTTATTGTAGAGATGAGGTCTCGTCAAGTTGCCCAGGCAGGTCTTGAACCTGCGGGCTCAGGCAATCCACTCACCTCAGCCTCCCAAGGCGCGGGATTACAGGCTGAGCCCCCGAGCCCGGCTCAGTGTTTAATTTTAACCGTTCTAATAGTTGTAGTACCTCACTAAGGTTTTCATTTGTATTGATTTTTATTTTGTATTTACCCAATGAATATTGATGCCAAACTTCTTTTTGTGTGTTACTTAGCTATCTGTATATCTTCTTTGATAAAGTATCTGTTCAAATGTTTACGCTTTAAAAAATTTGTTTGTTTTCTTAAATTGAAATTTGAGTTGTTTATATACTCTAGATAAAAGTATTTTATCAGCCGGGCTCGGTGGCTCAGCCTGTAATCCCGCGCCTTTGGGAGGCTGAGGTGAGTGGATTGCCTGAGCCTGTGGGTTCGAGACCCGCCTGGGCAGCGAGACCTCATCTCTACAATAAATCAAAAAATCAGCTGGGCGTGGCAGCGCATGCCTGTAATTCCGGCTACTTGGAAGGATCGCCGGAGCCCAGCAGGTCGAGGCTGCGGTGGTCGGGGGCGGCCACTGCACTCCAGTCTGGGCGACAGAGTGAGACTTCAACTCAAAAAAAAAAAAAGTATTTTATTATATATCAGCTTTCCCAAATATTTTCTCACAGTCAGCAGTATAATAAATAATCTGACTCTATTTGTGCGGTTTCGTTGCTGATAGCTTTTCAGCCTACCCCATTCTTTTTCCCTTCTGTCCAATATCTAGGCAAGCTGATAAGAAAATTCAGATGCTCTCTCCTTTGGTGCTAGTGGGTGGTTGGTTTAGACCACATAAGCTGCTTCTGGGTTAGGGCCTTTACCCTACCTCACCTGCTAAACATAATAACAATTCCAAGCCATTCTTCTTTCTTAAGCCTTTTTCACACTTGCTTAAGAGCTATCCTGCTCTCTCCATAAAGTCCCATTGTGTGAATAATAAATATTCTTCACGCTTTCTCAGGGTGTGTGCTATCATCAGTCTCAACTTCTGAACCAAATTTGGGGTGCAGGTTCCTCATTTCTCTTTAGGGCAGATATAACATGCTGTCTTTTCATTCTTTTAACTGACGTTTGAAGACTGGAAGTTTTAATTTTGATAAGATCCAGTTTATCAGCCTTTTATTTTACAGATTGTGCTATTGACGTTGTATTTAGAGATCTTTGCCTAATCCCAAACTTACATAGATTTTTATACAATGTTTTCTCCAAGAAAATCTATAGTTTTAGGCTTTACATTTAGCTCTGTGAGTCATTTTAAGTTGATCTTGGCATATAGTGTAAGGTGTAGGGTTTTTAAAATATGGATATATTATTATTATTATTATTATTTTTTGAGTTTGGTCTCACCCAGGCTGGAGTGCAGTGGCACACTCATAGCCACTGCAGCTTCGACCTGCTGGGCTCAGATCATCCTTCTGCCTCAGCCTTCCAAGTAGCTAGAACTACAGGCGTGTGCTACCACGCCCAGATAATTTTTTAAAAATTTATTTTAGAGACAAGGTCTCGCCAAGTTACCTGGGCTGGTCTTGAACCTGCAGGCTCAGGCAATCCACTCGCCTTGGCATCCCAAAGTGCTGGGATTACAGTCTGAGCCACCAAGCCCAGCCTATTCCTGCAACATTTTTTGAAAAGACTATCTTTTCTCTACTGAATTGCCTTTGTACATTTGTTGAAAGTCAATTGTCTAAATATGTGTGGATCTGTTTCTCAACTCTCTGTTTCATTGAGCTATCTCTGTATTTACTCCCTACATTCTCTTGATTATATTTCGTTTCCGATTAATGGGGTCAGTTCTTCAATTGTTCTTCTTCAACATTGTCTATGCTATTCTTGTCCTTTGTGTTTTTATCTGTATTTTAGAATCAGCTTGTCAGTTTCTACAAAAAACCCTACTGGAATTTAGAATGATATTGTACAGAACCTGTATATCTATTTGCAAAAATAAGTGTCATCTGACCCATGAACATGTTATATCTATTTATTTGCATCTTTTTTTTTTTTTTTGAGTTGGAGTCTCAGTCTGTCGCGGCCACCGCAGCCTCAACTTGCTGGGCTCCAATGATCCTTCCACCTCAACCTTCCAAGTAGCTGGAACCACAGGTGCGCGCTACCACACCCGGCTAATTTTTGATTTATTGTAGAGATGAGGGCTCACCAAGTTGCCCAGGCAGGTCTCGAACCCACGGGCTCAGGCAATCCACTCACCTCAGCCTTCCAAGGTACAGAATTACGGGCTGAGCCATCAAGCCCGGCTATTTGCATCTTTAAAATGGTTTCTCAGTAATAATCTATAGTTTTCAGAGTATGCTAAATTGATCCATAAATATTTGATATTTTTTCATTTGATGTTGAGTATTTTTATTTTTCATTTCCACCAACTCTTGCTAATATTAAAATGCAATTGATTCTCAATAGATTGAGATGTATCTTCTTACTTTGCTAAACTCACTTAATAATTTCAGTAGCTTTTTATTAGATCCCATTGGATTTTCTATATAAACAATCATGTCACCTTTGACAAAAGACATTTTTACTTGTTTTTTCAATCTAGACAACTTTTATATCTTTTTCTTACCTGGTTGCATTGACTAGGACCTCTAGTACAATGTTGAATATAACTGGTGAGAGTAGATATCCTTGCCATGTTTTTAATTTTAGAAAGACAGTATGTATCCTTTCACTGTTAAATGTGATGTTTGGTATAGGTTTTTTATAGATGTCATTAATTAGATTAGGGTTAGGGAAGATGTCCCCTTTTTTTGTATTTTGCTGAGAACTTTTATCAAGGGTGAATATTGGATTCTATCAAAATGCCTTTTCTGTATCTATTGACATGATTATATGGTTTTTCTTTGGTATTTTTTTAATATGGTGAATTACATTGTCTGTTTTTTGTTTTTTTTTTTTAAGTTGGAGTCTCACTCCATCGCCCAGGCTGGAGTGCAGTGGTGTGCTCACCGCCACCCCAGTGTCGACCTGCGGGACTCAGATGATCCTTCCTCCTCAGCCTTCCAAGTAGCTGGAACTATGGGTGCAAGCTACCATGCCCAACTAATTTTTTTATTTATCATTGAGGTGAGGTCTCACCAAGTTGCCCAGGCTGTTCTCGAACCCATGGACTCAGGCAATCCCCTCACCTCGACCTCCCAAAGTGCTGGGGCTACAGGCTTGAGCTACCACGCCTGACCCTTTGTCTGATTTTTAAATGTCAGACCAACCTTGAATTCAGTCTTAGTCATGTTGGGTTTTCTTTTTTTATATATTGTTGAATTCAATACACTCAAATGTTGTTTGAAATCTTTGCATCTATGTTTGTGATGGATATTGGTTTGTACATCTTTTCCTGTGGTGTCTTTGTCTGGTTTTGCTATGTGAATAATGCTCAGGGAATCTTTTGGGCTTTGCTTAGTTTCCCCTACCTTTGCCATAGTCTAAAAACTGTCTCCTTGCAATAAACTAGGGAAACTTTAGGTTTCACCTCATTTGTTACTTGTCTTTTAGGGATCATTGCCCTGTATTCTGTCTTGAAAATCATTATTTAATATATTTTTGTCCAGGTTTTCAGTTATTTCATGCAGGAGAGTAAATTCAATTCCTGTTATTTCATTGTGGCTGGAAGAGATGTTATTATATATTTCTTGAGAGGGGAGATTTTATCAATTAATTTTTTTACATATTCCTTGAAGAGAAAAAATACAAGAACTTGTACTTATTAATAATCTGTAATTTAGGTACATAGAATGTATGCTTATATAAGCTATTCATTTAGTTAGAAAAGTCTGATTATTGTCATATTGTTATTTGTGTTGTTTTTTTTCTGTTGCTGAGGAAATTTTGTGTGCTCCAACAGGATTCTTCAAGATTGCATAAGCACTCAAAATATATTCATTTATTTACTCTTGTCTAATCTAATCAGGTCACAATCTTGCAACTCCAGACTGCTTGTTTTTATATATTGCCCCCTTTATTGCAATTTAGTATTCCATCTTTAAAAAGTAATATTTACTTTTACAAATAATACATATGTTTTTGTCATTTCAGGTACCATTGACATTCGGTGATGTTGCCATAGACTTCTCTCAGCAGGAGTGGGAATGTCTAAACTCAGATCAGAAAGATTTGTACAGAGATGTGATGCTGGAGAGTTATACTAACTTGGTCTCATTGGGTAAGGATGTCTGTACAAAGTGATAGAGAATCTGCTTTCTAAAATATTAGCCTTCTCCATTGTATATTTTATGCTGCATGCCAAGAAACCAGCTAAATTTCTGCTCATTTTCTCAAAGGATTAATTTGAGGATTGTTAGTTGGAAATGGGCACCTCCATTCAGCACCTGAAACCTCTCTTTTCTTCAGTTGCCTTTCTGCCTCCCTCTGCCCTGTCCTATAATTACTTCTTTTTTCTAAATTACTAAAGGTTTGAATTTTGGGAATTTTTCTGCATAACTGCCATTTAAGGAAAAAAATTTTGTACTATGTGTATATTCAGAATGTCTTTCGGTACTGTATTTTAATTGCTTATTCACCTACATGGAGAACAGATAGCAGTCTTGATTTTCTCTATTCTACAGAAGAGCCTCTATAATTTACAGTGATCGAATGAATCAAGATCACTATCTTTTTTAGCATTTTTTTTTTTTTTAGTTATCACAGTGGGAATGTTGGCTTGCAGTGATCTGGTAGAGTCTACCTAAAAAAAGTTTTTGTTCAGTTTTTGGAAAATACAGGACTATTCGCTCTTCTCCTCTCCAATTTTACCTATCTTAGAACTTTTAAGCATATTTCACAATTATATTTATGCTTATCTACTTTTCTTCTCTATTTCCCCTCTGTTTTTTTCTATGCTGGACTTTGAGAATTTTCTGTTGACCCATTGATTTCAGTTCACTTATCCTGTCTTCTGCTGTGATGAGTGTCCTCTTTAAAGAGGAGGTTTTCATGTCAGATATTTTCTTTTTAGTTCTAGAAATTCAATTTGATTCTCTCTTATAACTACCAGTTGTCTATGGAAATCTTCATTCTTTTATTGACTTTCTTTACATTACTATCTTTTCATTTGTTTTGTGACATTTTAATCATAGTTAATTTTAAATTCTTAAATGCCTTCTTTTTGGTATAATCTGTGGGTCTGCTTCTGTTGTTTCTTTTTTCTTTTCTTTTTTTTTGCTCTTATTATGGCAATGTCTTTTAAGATACTAATAGGTGTGATTGTATTCTGGACATTGTGGACAAAAGAACTGAAGAAATTCCAGATGATAGAATCCTCCACTAGAAAGTATTTAGATTTTCCTCTATTAGTCTGATAGAATGATGGGCTGATGACAGTAATACAACTAGACATTAAGCTGGGTCAGTGCTGGCTTTCAGTTTGGTAATACTCAGCTACCTCTTTGTTATCTCTGTTCCTTTGCCTCTACCTCTACTCAGAATCAGTAAGTTTCTCCAGAGGAAAAGCTGTGAATCATCAGGGCCAATTTACCACTTCTTTAATGGCTGTTATTGCTCATTTGTTTTGATCTCAAGCCTCTACCCCAATGGATCTTTTGTTTCCAGGAAAAGTGCTTAAAAATAATGAGTTAATTATTCATATGATAAGTTAGAAAAAGAAAAGCATGGTAGCCTTAAAGAAAGTAGGAGAAAAGAAAGAACAGAAATTAATTAAATAAAAAATAAACATACAAAAGAACAAGTCACAAAAGTGGTGCAACTCTCAACATGAATCAAGAAAAAAGTCGCTGGGCTCGGTGGCTCAGCCTGTAATCCCGCGCCTTTGGGAGGCTGAGGTGAGTGGATTGCCTGAGCCTGCGGGTTCGAGACCCGCCTGGGCAACGAGACCTCGTCTCTACAATAAATCACAAAATCAGCCGGGCGTGGTAGCACATGCCTGTAATTCTGGCTACTCGGAAGGCTGAGGTGGAAGGATCGCTGGAGCCCAGTGGGTCGAGGCTGCGGTGGCCAGGAGCAGCCACTGCACTCCAGTCTGGGTGACAGAGTGAGACTCCAACTAAAAAAAAAAAAGAAAAGAAAAAAAGTCTATGAAAGGGAAAAAAAAGAACTGTTTACAAACCATGAAACTTTGAAAATATGATGATATTTTGGAAAAGATTATGCCAAAACCTTTGACAAATCAAATGAAACAAATTATTAGGAAATTTTAATTTATAAAAATCTTCACATAAGAAAAAAAATATGAAAAGTCTCATAAGTACTAAAGAAAATGAATCAGTCATCAATATCTTCCCACAAATTGGAAGATTTAGGCCTAGATGTTTTGTTATAAAAGTCTAAGTGCAACAATTTGAACATGGAAGTTGTTTTTTTTTTTAAGTTGGAGTCTCACTCTGTCGCCCAGACTGGAGTGCAGTGGCCGCTCCCAGCCACCGCAGCCTTGACCTGCTGGGCTCCGGCGATCCTTCCGCCTCAGCCTTCTGAGTAGCCAGAATTACAGGCGCGTGCTACCACACCCGGCTGATTTTTTGATTTTATTGTGGAGATGAGGTCTCGCTGCCCAGGCGGGTCTCGAACCCACAGGCTCAGGCAATCCACTCACCTCAGCCTCCCAAAGGCATGGATTACAGGCTGAGCCACCGAGCCCGGCTCATGGAAGTATTTTGAGAATATTTACTCTTTGAGCTCTTTTGCATGTTGAGTCTAACAAAAAATAAACTACATAAAAGTAAGAGATAAGTAAAAAAGCCATGTTCTTGAACATGTGGAGAATATCTGTAATAGCTCATTTCATATCCTTGTCTACTACATTTGTTTGTTACCTGTATTATTTCTTGGTCTCTTTCTTTCCATTGATATTTCTACTAGTAACAAGCCCTATTTTCCTCCTTGTATGCATGCCTGCTAATTTTCTTATTAGACACCAAATATTGTGAAGTTTGCCTTGTTAGGATGCTAGATTGTTATTACTCTTGCATATTTTGGGGGTGTGCTCTAGGATACAGTTATGTAACTTTAAACCTATCTGATCCTTTCATGGTTTGTTTTTAAGCTTTGTTAGCATAAATCCAGAATAGCTTTTAGTCTAGAATTAATTTGGATCCACTACTTTGGCAATACCCTTCTGGGCTCCGTTTGGTACCTCATGTATTGCAAAGTCTTTCTACTTTGGCTGTTGGAAACAGGAACTATCCCCTGTCCTTAGTGACCTGCAGGTATTTTTCTGCCTCTTCCTATCAATTGGTGCTTTTCTTGGCCTCATTGGTTTTCTCACAGGCATATACAGATAAGGACTCAGTCAAGGGGATTCCTCTACAGGTCTCTAGAGCATTCTCTGTGCACCTTACTGCTCTCTGGAACTATGCCTTGCAAATTCTGTGCTCCCTGCTGCCCCAGAACTGTACATTTTGTCCCTCTGCTTGGGATACTGCTGGGCACTACTTTGCTTTCCCTTCTCTGTGCTTTGTTTTAGAAATTCTCCAGGTAGTGAACTGTAGCACTTTTCAGGCTCACCTCATTTGTTTTCCTATCCTGTACCTCCTGCTGCACAGTATCTGAAAGCTGTTGTTTCTTATATTTTCTTTGTGTCTAGTTATTTAAAGTAGAAGGGTAAGTCTGATTCCTCTTAATCTTCTTAACTAGAAGCACAAGTTGTTGACTCTTACATCTTTGAAAACTTCTTTGCGTTTAAGTGCAAATTTAAGAGGCCCCAGACTTACCTTGTATGGTCCCTTCCTGGACTAGGAATTAGTTCACATTTGTGGGACATAGTGTATGAAGACCAGAGTCTTGGCCAATAGAGAACTAATTGTGACTGGCTTTTTGTGGAGAAAAACATTTTAAAATGTTTTCTTTTTCATCTGTGGAAATTGGTCTTCTCAGATTTTCCATCTCTTCTGGAGTCTGTTGTTATTGTTTTTCTTTTTATTTAGAAACAATTTTAGAGTTCCAGAAGTGTTACAAAAGTGTTACAAAGGTTTCCTATAATGATAACATCTTATATAACCATGGTATATTTATGAAAACTAGCAAATTAACATTAATGTATTAATTAATGTGTAGGTCTTGTTCAAATCTATAGATTAGTTTTTTATTGAATCTATAGATTAGTTTTACTAGTTTTTCCACTGATATCTTTTTTTCTGGTCCACAGTCCAGTCCAAGATATCACATGGCATTTAACCATCATGTGTCCTTAGTTTCTTTCAATCTGTGACAGTTTCTTAGTGTTTCCTTGTTCTTCATGGACTGCTACTTTGGTAGAGTATCCACAATTTGGGTTGGTTGAGTTTTTTATGATTAAACTCCGATTATGGGCTTTAGGGAAGAATATCAGAAAAGTATCTTTCTCCTCATATCATATCAGAGGAACATGATATCAACATGATTTATCACGGGGGTGTTAACCTTGTAGGCTTGTTTAAGGGGATGTCTGTCTGTTTTCTCCATTGCAAAGTATTGTTTTTCCCTTTCCATATTCTTTTTGCAAAAAGCAAGTGGCAAGCATCTAGCTGGTGTCAGCTTTGAAAAATTATATATTTTATTTGTTTCTTTATTGATGACTATTTCCCCCTTCCCTTTATGTTTGGATTCCCCCCATCTTTTATTCTTTGCATAGGTAGGCTAATAGTTTGTATTTGTTAATTCTGTTTTATTTAAATTTTCTTTTATTGTATTAATTTTTCTTTTCTACAGTCTATCAGTTTACTTTATCATTCTTTTCCTAATTTGTCCTCTAATTTTTTTTTTTTTTTTTTTTTTTTGAGTCAGAGTCTCACTCTGTTGTCCAGACTGGAGTGCAGTGGCATGCTCCTGGTCACCTCAGCCTTGACCTGCTGAACTTACGCGATGTTTCTGCCTCAGCCTTCTGAGTAGCTGCAACTACAGGTATGTGCTACCGTGCCTGGCTAATTTTTTGATTTATTGTAGAGACGAGGTCTCGTCAAGTTGCCCAGACTGGTCTCGAACCCCTGGGGTCAGACAATCCTCTCGGCTCCACCTCCCAAAGTGCTGGTTTTAAATGGAATGCTTAATTCATTCATTTTTATTCTTTTATTTTTAATTAGAGGTAAAATTTGAGTTTACCTCTGTACACTATAGTTGATAACCTTAGATTCTGATATATAGGATCTTCATTATCACAGTTTTGAAGAAATTCTGCATCTTCAGTTTGTATTTTTTCATTGACCTAAGAGTAGTTGTTGATTTCTTTTTATTTATAAATAGGAAGTATTTTGACTTTTTGAAATTATTACTTCTCATTTATTGCATTAGTTCAGAAAATAATTGTGTTATTTTGACTTTTTAAAAAATATACTTTGTTCATAGAAGAATTCCAACTTTTGTGTCTAAGGAATGGTAATTTTTTTTTTTTTTTTTTTGAGTCAGAGTTCCACTCTGCCACCCCGGGGTGGAGTGCAGTGGCAGGTTCATGGGCACCACAGCCTTGACCTGCTGGGCTCAGGCAATCCTTCTGCCTCAGCCTTCCAAGTAGCTGGAACCACAAGCATGTGCCACCATGCCTGGCTAAGTTTTTGATTTATTATAGAGACGATGTCTCACCCAAAATTTCCCAGGCTGGTTTCAAACCTTTGACTTCAGGCAATCCTCTTGCCTTGCCTCCTAACTGCTGGGATTACAGGCATCAGCCACCATGCCCAGCAGAATGATAAATCTTAAAAAAAGAAGAAAAGAATTCCACTTGTC